>LFZO01000350.1:0-39756 GCA_001578225.1 Pseudocercospora musae | reverse complement strand
ATACTTTACTTACCTAATAGAAAGCTAGTTGTCTAGACAAGGCTTTTAGGAGGAGTGCTATTCATTAAGGAAATTAGCTAAGACCTAGATAAGCTCGTATATACATACATCCCCTAGGACTTAATGAATGATAATGCCTATATACTTATAGCCTAGACTAACTAGGATTAGTAGGAGCTATAGTATAGAAGAGTTAGACACTTTAGAGAAGGATTGCTAAAAGACCTTTATAAAGTAACTAACCTAAAGGACAAAATTCCTATCCCTATAAAGCATTAGCCCTATAGGGTATATTCTCTAGCTAAAATGAAAAAACATAGAGGGAAGGAGACTAAAAGAAAGCTAGCTAGGCTTTCCCTTATCTCAATTAATATCTATAGACTATTACCTATCTTAAGACTAGGTTTTAAATAGTAGCTTAAGATTGTTAACAACTTTTTAAGAAAGAAGTAGGCATTCCTATTAAAATTAAGAGAAGATGTAGTAAATGTATTATAGGGATAGAGAAGAAAAGCTAAATTGCAATTAGGGAATTAGCTTTAGGTAGTAAGAAGTAATAGAGCAAGGGAATTACTTACATTACTTAAGCAGTAGGAGAAAGAATCTAGAATCTCCTATTACATAACTAAAGCATACAACTTAATCCAAAATAGAGTTGTAGAAAGGTTAATCTAGATATCTAAAGAATATATTAGGGCAATACTAGAAGATTCAAACATACTAGTTAAATTCTAGCTAGAAGCATTAGCTACCTATACTATTATGAGAAATACTCTTCTAAATAGGCTAGATATAGATAGATTTAAAGTTTTACCCGATGAAGCTTTTACTAGAAAGAGACCTTCTATATTACACTTTAGGGTCTAAGGATGCAAAGCAGTTGTGTATATAGACGCTAAATCTTAGCCGGCTAGGATAAGATTAGATAAGCTAATGAATAGAGGCAAAGATGCTATTTTTATTAGGTATGTACCTAATATATCAAAGATATGGCTATTCTAGGAGCCTAATATGAAAGCTATAAGAGCTCACAATAATACTGTCTAGTTTAAGGATAAGAAAGGAGGGGATATAACATTAAATGTTCCTAGACTTAACTAGCTAAGCTAAGCTCTAGTAAGGAACCTAGTTAGTAGACTAAGGAAGGAGAACCGGGATATTAAACCATTGTAGGTCCAACTGCCTTTACTACTAAAGGACATTGACTAATATTAGGTAATGATTGATCTAGAAGAAAAAGAACAAAATAATGAATAGTAGGCCCCTAATTAGAGCCAAGAGAAACAGTAGGTCCCTAATTAGAGCTAAGAGAAACCTTAGCAAGACAACTAGGATGTCTAGGCTTAGGAGGGGAATTTAAAGAGAAGGAGATTAATCTCTAATAAAGGGTTAAGGGAAGAAAGGGTATATAGTATGATTATAAGATCAACTGTATAGAAGAGACTAAGAGAATTAGAGGAGGATGAGTTCCTAAAAGCTAAGTACTATAGGGCCTTTATCTGTATAATGAAAGACCTAGACCTAAGTATGGATTAGGTAGATGAACTTCTAGAGTGTGTTTATGAGGTTGCATTCCCTACCTTTGCACTAGGGATTGTACAAAGATAGGAGGTTCTAATCCTAAGAACCTACCAAGAGGCAATACAAGATCCTAAATAGGGTTATATATAGGAAGATGCAATCTAGAAGGAACTAATTATACTTAGAAGCAACTATACCTAGGATTAGGTAGTTCTACTAAAAGGAGCAAACCTAGTTACTTCAAAATAGGTGTTTAATATAAAGAGACTAATTAGTAGAGTAATTAACAAGTTTAAAGCAAGACTAGTAGTAAGGGGATTTTCTTAGAAATTTAGGATAGATTTCTAGGAGACATTTGTACTAATAGTTAGGCATAATACACTTAGAGTGTTTATAGCTACTATATGTAAAAAGGATCTAGAGCTATACTAAGTAGATGTAAACAATGCATTTACTAAAAGCACCCTATAAGAAGACATCTACATAATCCTACTACTAGGTATAGAAATCCTACAAGGCATAGCTCTAAAAATCCTAAGGAGTTTATATAGCCTAAAACAAGTAGTAAGAGACTAGAACAAGCTATGTATCTTAAAGCTAGAGGAAATAGGATTCTACTAGTTAGAGGTAGACCTATGTTTGCTTATCTATAGAGGAAGGAACCTAATGGTTCTCACCTATATAAATAACATTCCTATTGTAGTACTAAAGCTAGAAGATGTTCTTTAGTTCAAGAGGGAACTAGGCAAGGTGTTTAAGATCAAAGATCTAGGTAAACTAACTAAGATTCTTGGAATAAAGCTTACTAGAGACAGACTTAATAGTACTCTAAAGCTTAACTAAGAACACTACATCTAGGAAAACCTTGCAAAGTTTGGAATAACTAAGGAAATGGCCTACCTAACCTTGTTACTACTTGATAGCTATAAAAGTCTAAGGAAATCTAACTTAGATAAAGGAAGGTATAACAAGACTAAGTACTAGAGCTAGAATGGTACATAGATATAGCCAATAACCATAACAAGACCTAACATTGCTTTTACACTTAGAAGACTTAAATCATATATATTAGATCTATCTAAGAGACATTTGAAAGCACTTAGGAAACTAGCTAGATACCTAAGATCATTCCTAAGCCTAGGATTAATGTTTAGGAGGGATAGAGGAAAGCTAATAGGATATTCAGACTCTAATTATATAATGGACAAAGCTAACAGAGTCTCGATCCTTAAAAGCATCTTCTTTCTCTATAGATTACTAGTTTCTTAGATAAGCAAGAAGTAGAAGTTAGTTACTACATTAACTATAGAAGCTAAGTACATAGTAATAAATGCATGTACAAAGCAATCTTAATTCCTTACAGTACTCCTAAGGGAGATGGACTATATATAGTTAGTAGGAGAATGTTTATTTCAACTACTAATAAAAGGGAATTCTAATATAATAAATGAAATTAGGCCTATTCAGATTATAGGTAACAACTAGGCAGCTTTAACTCTTGTTAAAGATACTTATACCCATAAGAGATTAAAACATATTAATATTAGTTTCAACAAGGTTAGAAATCTTTAGTAGTAAAGAAAGATTGTAGTGGAATACACTCTAACAAAAGAGATAGTAGCTAATAGCCTAACTAAGCCAAAGACAGGGCCATAGTTCTAGGAATTCATTAGGCAATTGCAGCTAGCATAACATCAAAAGGGACAAAAGTCCTTACTTAGAGGATTCAAAATCCACTAAGCAAGGAAACACTAGATCTAGGAATTGAACCTAGTAGATTGGATACACTATGCCAATCTAGAAGCCATTGCACCTAATTAGCTGATTGAAGTTCTTATTGGATTATATTGGTTAGAATTGGGATTTATAGACCAACTAATCTAAGTAGGAGTATTGGAATATATAGTCCAGTTAGTGACCTAGTAAGGGATGCTAAGGTAGGCTAGATTACATGATAACCATCACGTAACTAATCCAAGCTAACACCTTTTAGGTTCAGCTCCAACCTGTAGATAATAACAACACACTTGCTATTCCTACTTTGGCCCCTACTATTCCTTGTAGCTTCTATTGTAGTTTATGATCCATTTATACCTGTCGGCCCTCCTTAGCTCGACATAGACTATAATTAGATCTTTAGATAGGCTCCTTATATCTATTCTATAGAAGAAATAAAGATAGACCTAGCCGAGGAATAGATAGAGAGGAAGTAGTAAGTTAAATAGAAACGATATACTAGGTATTTAGACCTAGAGAAGTATATCTAGAAAAAAATAAAGTAGGTAATACTAGACTCTATAGGAACGAAAGAGGAACGCTACTAATTAGTCCTAGATAGACTAAAGTAGACTAACTAGGATAGTTGTACCCTATCTAAGCTACTAGACTATATAAAGATCTAGTAGGATAAGGTTAAAGAGGATTGTTAGAACTATATAATATATAATTTTATTATAGCTATAGATAAGAGGATCCGATACTATATCGAGATAGACTAATAGTACTTCTAGATCCTTATCGAAGTAGAAGAGGCTACGAACGCCTACTACTACTTACTAGAAAACGAGCGTAGGTCCTATAGGGATAAAGACTAGAGTAATAAGAAGTCTAGCTACTCCGACTCGGATAATAGTACTACTAGTTCGATATTAGAAAAGCTATCTAGATACTCTAGAGACTACGTCTATAGAGGTACTAGAATACTTATTATAAGTCTAAGAAGGACTAAGAAGTCCCTTAGTACTAGTACGAGATAGGCTATAAGAGGCCCTAGTATCCTATCTATAATCTAGAATTAGAAAAAGATAAACCTATCTAGTTACTCTCCTAGCTATAGTAGACTAGGTTATTTATACTAAGGAATAGAGGAGGAGCGTAGAGCCTAGTAGACTAGGATAGATTAACTAGGACTAGTTTTAAAACTAGACGTTAAGCTATAAATTATGATAAAGTAATTAATTTTTTTTTTCTTTATCTGGTTTAGATTTTTAGGTATTTTTTTGGCTTTTTTTAATATTAAGTTCCTTTAACATGGGGTTAATCTAACTAGACGTTAAGCTATAAATTATAATAGGGCGAGAACTCCTATATACTTAAAGGGCTTATCGATTATAGCTTCTAGGCTAATATCTTAGATAGTATAGTAGCTAAAGAGGCTAGCCTCGCCCTAATTAATATAGACGCTAAGCGATATAAGATCCTTAATAGCTAGTCACTAGCTATAACTAGTAAATACTATATATTCTATAAAGTATTAGATACGAGTAGTTAGTAGCGAGACTATATAGACAATTTCGCTATTAGAAGGATCTATAGCTTCGATATTATACTAGATATATCCTAGTTAGAACGATAGAATCTATCGATTAAACTTCGTAGCTAAGATAGTAGTTTAGAGGAGAAAGAGGGCCTATATAAAAGAGGTATATAATGCGTAGTATATAGTACTCGATTAGAACTACTCGAATTACTAAAGGAGAAAGGGAAGAGAGGTATCTAAGGAGAAGATATATGCCTATAGGCCAAGATAGGCCGCCCTAGCCCTTCTTGGCCTCTTTCGACCCTAGATAGGCTAACTAGACCCGACTAGGCTTATAATCGTAACATTGCCTTCTCCCTCTATAGGCCTACGTCCTAGAGGCTAGGAATAGAAAACTTTACTTATAGTCTATTATTATATACAAAGGGCGCTTACTATTATTCAAAAAGCTTACTTAGGTAGCAATAACGCTATCGCTATAGCCGCCGTAGGCATTTAAGCTATCTAAGTCCCTTTAACTTATTCCCTTTTATAATATATACCTACTAGATATAATCTCTACTACTACTACTACTACTATCGCTCCTACGCTTAGCGCTAGTAGTAGCTAACTATCGTCGACTCTTCTTAAGGCGATTTAGGCTAATTTAGTATAGTAGCTCCCTTCTTCTACTAGTAGCGCCCTTTTAAGTCCTCGCTAGCCGTTTTTATAGCACTTTGAGTCTTCTCGGCCCGTTTCGGCCTAATAGCGACCTATATAAAGTCTAATAGCAATCCGTACCTTAATTGTACTAATATTATATAGGGTTATACCGGCGGAAGCCGTATTACCCTTCTCGAGGCTATATATCCCTAAATCGACTCGTCTAACTATAAGGAGGACCTTATAAACGAGACTAAGTACTTCGACTACCTAAAGCATATCTCTCGTAGCTCGGGCTACTTCTAAGTAAGTTGTTTTAGCTCAAGATAGATCGAATAGGGCTAACTTGTATCTAGATTCCTATAGAATATAAGCCTACTATTAAGGTAGCTAACAAATTGCGCTAGGAGGCCCTAGATGCCCTAACTAATAGGAAGAAGGCCCGCGAGGCTTACTAAGCTTATATATTGGTCTATAAGAAGGTTAAGAAGTATGTATTGCCCTATAGGGAGTCGAGTTATACTAACCAAGGTCCTTTAGGAAGTATCCCCGTTTCGAAGGCACTAGTAACCTATATACTTATATAGGTAAGGTAGAGTTTAATATGTCTAGTTCGTTTCGATCCTCTTTGCCCTAGTTTACCTTTACTAACCTCTTTTAGGTCCTTAGAAGGATTGCGATACTACGATAAGGGAGGAGATAGAGTATAATTTAGCTACTAAGATATATATAGTTCTCTTCGAATCAATTTAGCCCTAGCTAACTCTATTTAACTAGACCCCTAGTAAGAAGCGGAAGTATATTAGAAATAGCTACATTTCGTCCTAAAAGAAGGCGAAAGGACTCGAGAGAGATTAGTAGGAGGTAGCGAAAGGCCTAAGTACCTACCTTTAGTTATATATAGATTAAGTCCTAGTATTTTAGCGTAGCCTAGGTCATATGCCTACTAATAAGGCCTACACGTCCCTTACGTAGCTAGTAAAGGAGGAGCTAAGCGCTAATAACCTATCTAGGGAATTTATAACCCCTCGTAAGCGCTTTAGTACCTAGTAGGTCCCTTTTAGATCGAGACGACCTATATACTTACTTAGTATAAGTCGAGCCTTGAGTTAGGAGTTCTAGTTATCCTAAGTTAGCCTATTTTAGGCTATTCGCGTCCCCTTAAGTAAGGAGTTAGCTAGATATATCTAAATGAATTCGACCGAGTCTAAGTCCCCTCTAATTTATCTATATAACCTTACTTTATCCTATTTAGGCCCATCTTGCGTCTACTACGCCTTGCCTAGGTACATGTTACTAAATATTAAGGGTACTAGGCCTATAGTAGGAGAGGGGAGTACATTTAGTACTAGAAGGGCTTATATCTATACTACGTTACTATACTATAGTAGAGTATGTCCTATTTACGTAAGGGATAGATACTACCTTATACTTACGTTCCTTCGGGACCTCTTCTAGCCCTCCGTCTATCTAGCGAACGCCTTAAGAGCTACCTCACTTAGGTACTCTACCGGTTCCTAGGTATTCTCCTCCTCCCTATACCCCTTCTAGGATACAAGGTATTTCTACTTCCCCTTGGGTCCCCTTTTCCTCTAGATAATCCTCTAGACCTTATATATATCTAGGTCGGTCGTCTATACCTTAGGAGGGTCCTTCTAGTCCCTCTAGGTTACTTCTAGCTCGAGATAGTCTTCGAGGAGAGATATATAGAACGTAGGATATATATTAAAGCCCTTAGGTAGCTTAAGGTAGTACGCCGCATTATTAACTATCCTCTATACTCGGAAGGGCCCTATATACTTATAGTCTAGCTTCTTCGACTAGTAGACTATATCGAGGAATCTCGTATTAAGGTATATCTAGTTACTAATAGTATAGGTTTTAGGCTTCTATCCTTTATCGTACTATCGGGCCTAGTATTCCTTCGCCTTCTCTAGCCGAGCCTTTAGGCCGTCTCTAATGTCCTTTACTCTAGCTATAAGTACCTTAGCTCGAAGCGCCTTTTCCTCTATCTAGGACATTTCGGGCTACCTAGTATAGAGCGGATCCTAGACGTTATACGTCTAGAAGGGCGTTATTCCTATTACTATATACTAACTATTATTGTATATAAACTCGGCTAGGCTTAGGAGGCATGCCTAGTTGTCCTACTCGAAGTTATAGTAAATACGTAGATACTATTCTATCGTCTAGTTCTAGCGCTTAGTTTAACTATCCGTCTAGGGATAGTAGATAGTACTAAGGCCCCTATAGATTCCTATATAGTAGTAGAGGCTACTCTAGAACTTAGATATAAGGATCGATCCCCGATCGGACGTAATAGACTATAGGATACTATATAGATAGACTACCTCCCTTAAGAAGATATCTACTAGCCCTTTAGTAGTAATCTCCTTCTAATATAGGATATAATAGACTATCTTAGAGTATCTATCGACTATAACGAGGACGCTATAGTAGGTCTAGCCTAGAACGGTACTCGGAGATAGATTAGTAACGAAGTCGAGCGTTAGATCCTCCTATAGCGCCTTAGAGGATTTCTTAGTATATAGTACCCTATAGGGCAAGTACCTCCGTAGCTTTGCTTAAATATATACCTTATAGCTACGCGTATAATCCTTCATATAGTGCCTCACTTTAGGCTAGTAGTATCCTCTCTATACTAGCTATAGAGTCCTTTCGAACCTAAAGTACTCTAATATAGGGTCGTTATAGTAGAGCTAGAGTATCTTTAGGCGGAGTAGGCCTACTAGTATATATATCGCATCCTAGTAGAAGAGGAACCCTTAGGATTCCTTCTACTACGCTAGCTATAGCTATTATAACTCGCCTCTACTCTAGAGAGCTACCCTAATCCTAATCGCCTTAGCGTTAGCCCCTAGTACTACTCGAATAGTATTCGCGAGGCTATTCTATGCCTCCCCGACCTTAGCTACTCTAGCGAGGTAGACGAAGGGTCTACTATATCCTTCCGGTCCTTATTAGACTAAGGCGACCCTTATCGACCTTCCTAGGGCTCCTTATCTACAAGCTACCTCTATAACCTCTCGAGTAGAGACTAGGAGTCTACTTCGCTTACCTAGCGACTAGAGCAATTAATATCTATATAGTTAGGATACCTACTAGTCCTATTAGCTATCCCGTTTTCCTTTCCTAGATAGTACGAGATATAGAAATCGAAAATAGCGAGCTATTCGGCCTAGCGAACCTAACGTCTTATAAGCTCCTTAGTCGTTATAAACTATTTAAGGTTGTTATAGTCTATAACGACCTCTACTTAATACCTCGCGCCTTCTAAGTAGTACTACTAGTACTTAAAGTACTCGACTATCCCTAGTATCTCGCTATCGTAGGTATTATAGTTCCTTTCTATACTATTTATCTTCTATAAGAAGAAGGCTATTAGTAACTAGTATATCTTACCCTCGTACTTATACTATTATATTATAATACTCGATATAGTATAGGTCGAGGCGTCCGTTTCGATCCTAATTAGTTAGGATAGATCGAAATACTTTAGTACTAGGGCTATATAGAACGCCTCCTTAAGCTAGTTAAATACTAACTTCGCTTCTCTATCTAAGGTAAGCTACTATAACTCTTCCCTATATTGCCTTCGCCTACCCTTAGCTATATTAGGCCCCCGTTCTATTAAGCGATTTAGTAGAGCTACTATTTAGGAGAAGTACTTAATAAAATGCTAGTAGTAGTTAGCGAACCTAATAAAGATATATATATCCCTTACGCTCCTCGGCTCGGACTACTCTTTAACTATTACGATCCTCTCTAGCTCTATCTCGACCCTATTCGGAATAATTATATAGCCGAGGAACCCAATCTAGTCCCTATTGAATTTATACTTACTAAGCTTTATATATAGCTTATAGTATTAGAGCCTCTCGAGGATAGTAGTAACGTACCGGGTATATTCCTCTAGGTTCTAGGAGTATATTAGGATATTATCTAGATAGACGATATAAATCGTATCTACTAGGTCTAATAAGGCGCTTAGGATATAGCTCTAGAATACCGCTAGGGCGTTTATAAGCCTAAATAGTATAACGGTATATTCGAAGTACCTATATCTCGTATAGAAAGCGGTCTTCTACTCGTCCCCTTACTTAATATAGATTCTATAGTAGGCATCCTAAATATCGAGCTTCGTAAAGATCCGAGTATTAGCAAGATAGTCTAAGGACTCCTATATAAGGGACAAGGGATATCGATTCTTTACTATAATAGTATTTAAACCCTAGTAGTTAACGTATAATCGTAGACTACTATTCTTCTTCTTAGTAAAGAGGATACTAGTACCTACTAGGAACTTTAATAGGTAGATCTAGCCCTTCTCGAGGTATTTATCGAGGTATTTTCTTAGGACTACTAACTTAGCCTCTAAAAGGTTATATAGTAGGTTGTAAGGAGGAGTCTTACCCTCTACTAGATTAATAAACAACTTATATAGGCCGTAATCGGGAAGTAGGGACGCGTCTCCTTCTTCGAATATTCTATAAAGGTATTTATACTCTAGTAGGAGGCTATTCGGGTCGTCTTGGTCTATCTTGACTATCGATATTACGAAGAGACGTATATCCTTATCTAACATAGCCTTCGAGAAGTCGGAAGGGCCTAATATAGTATAGGCGATCTATTTACGAGCCCCCTTTCTCCTCTAGATAGCCGTTTTAGCTATAAAGTTAATCGAAGGATTCTACTATTCTAACTAGGGTATACCTAGTACGATATTAAAGCTATAGATCCTTCTAACGGCGAAATTGTCTACGTAGCCCTACTACTAACTATTCGTATTCGATACTTCGTAGGATATACGGTATTTACTACTTATAGCTAGCGACTAGCTATTAAGGATCTTATACTACTCGGCGTCTATATTACTTAGGGCAAGGCTAGTCTCTTTAGCTACTATACTATCTAAGATATTAGCTTAGGAGCTATAATCGATAAGCCCTCTAAGTATATAAGAGTTCTCGCCCTATTATAGCTTAACGTCTAGTTAGATTAACTAAAACTAGTCCCGGTTAACCTATCTTAGTCTACTAGGCTTCGTACTCCTCCTTTATTCCTCGGTATAAACGACCTAGCCTACTATAGCTAGGAGAGCTACTAGGCGGGTTTGTCTTTTCCTAATTCTAGATTATAGGTAGGGCATTAAGGCCTCTTATAGCCTATCTCGCTATAGTACTAGTACTAGAAGACTTCTTTGTCCTTCTTAGACCTATTTAGGGTATTCTAGCGCCTCTATAGGGAGCTTCGGCCCTTCCCTCCTCGGCTATAGCCTCCCGAGCTCCTAGGTAGCTTATCTAATACCGAGCTAGTAGTACTATTATCCGAGTCGGAGCGGCTACGCTTCTTATTACCCTAGTCTTTATCTCTATAGGACCTATGCTTATTCTCTAGCAAGTAGTAGTAGGTATTCGCTATCTCTTCTATCTTAATTAGGGTCCGGAATCGCTATTAGCCTACCTCGATATAGTAGCGGATTCTCTTATCTATAGCTACTACGAAGTCGTATATTATATAGTCCTAACGATCCTCTTCGACCTTATCCTACTAAATCTTTATATAGTCTAGTAGCTCGGATAGGGTACAGTTCCCCTAGTTAGTCTACTTTAGCCTATCTAGGGCTAATTAGCGGCGTTCTTCTTTCGTCCCTATAGAGTCTAGTATTACCTACTTTATCTTTTCCTAGATATACTCCTCTAGGTCCGAATACCTAGTATATCGCTTCTATTTAACTTACTACTCCCTTTCTATCTATTCCTCGGCTAGGTCTACCTTTATTTCCTCTATAGAATAGTTATTAGGGGCCTACCTAAAGATACGGTCGTAGTTAGTAACCTATTAGTCGTAGTCTATATATTCCTTATCCTCGAATACATAGAGGTTCCTTACCTTAGGGATAGCCGATTCTATAGATATAGAGGGTAGTCTAGTAGGAGTTACGTTTAGTTAGATATCCCCTTAGTCTATAAGGAGAGAGGCTTCCTAAGCTATATCGGCTATCCTTTTCCTAAGATAGGCTAATTCGAGGCGCTACTCGGCCTATTTAGCTTGTTCTTCCTCGCGTTAGAGCTAGACTACTAGGGCCTCGTCGTCTAGATCTTCTTCGGTATTACCCTATCCCTCGTTACTATCGATAGTATCTCCTAGCGAGTCGTTAGCTAGGGTAGAGGAATTATTATCCTATTTAGTATTAGGAAATGTTTCCTAGTTATTATCCTAGCTAACCGGGTTCAATACCGAGGCCTTTACTTTCTTCTATACTATCTTAAGTACTATGTAGTACGCTTTAGAGGAGCAATTCGTATATAAAAGAGGTATATAATACGTAGTATATAGTACTCGATTAGAACTACTCGAATTACTAAAGGAGAAAGGGAAGAGAGATATCTAGGGAGAAGATATATACCCGTAGGCTAAGATAGGCTACCCCGGCCCTTCTTAGCCTATTTCGACCCTAGATAGGCTAACTAGACCCGACTAGGCTTATAATCGTAATAGCCTATAAATAGCGTACCTATACTATATCGGGCTCCTCTAACTTCTCGAAGACTATATCGAACGAGAATATACGTCTCTTCGTAATATTAATAGTTAAGATAGACTAGTCTTTTACTAGAGTATAAATATCTCTATAGAATATTCGAGAAAGGAGATACGTCCTTACTTCCTAATTATGGCCTATATAAACTAGCTATTAACCTAGTAGAGAGTAAGATTCCTTCCTATAATCCGTTATATAACCTCTCTAAGACTAAACTAGTAGTCCTAAGGAAATACCTTAACGAGTATCTTAAGAAGGACTAGATCTATCTATTAAAGTTCCTAGTAGATACTAGTATTCTCTTTACTAAGAAGAAAGATAGGAGCCTCTAGCTATATATTAACTACCGAACTTTGTATACTATTATAGTAAAGACTCGGTATTCCTTATTCCTTATATAGGAGTCCTTAGACTATCTTACTAATACTTAGATCTTTACGAAGCTTAATATTCGAGATATATACTATAGGATCTATATTAAGTAAAGGAACGAGTAGAAGACTATCTTACGAATAAGATATAAATACTTTAAATATACTATAATACTATTTAGACTTATAAACGTCCTAGTAGTATTCTAGAGCTATATTCTTAGTACCTTATTAGACCTAGTAGATACGATCTATATCGTCTATCTAGATAATATCCTAATATACTTCTAGAACCTAGAGGAATATATCTAGTACGTAACTACTATCCTCGAGAGGCTCTAATACTATAAGCTATATACGAAGCTAAGTAAGTACGAGTTTAGTAGGGACTAGATTAGGTTCCTTAGCTATATAGTTATTCTAAATAGGATCGAGATAGAGCTAGAAAGGATTATAACGATTAGGGAGTAGCCTAAGCTAAGGAGTATAAGGGATATATATATCCTTATTAGATTTGCTAACTACTATTAGCGTTTTATTAGATACTTCTCCTAAATAGTAGCTCTACTAAACCGGATAATAGAAAGGGAGCCTAATATAGCTAAGGATAGGCAAAGATAATATAAGGAAGAATCGTAACGGCTTTCCTTAGTTATAGAAGTAGAATTAGTATTTAGCTAGCTTAAGGAGGCGTTCTATATAGTCCTAGTACTAAAGTATTTCGATCCTTCCTAACTAATTAGGATCGAAATAGATACCTCGACCTATACTATATTAGGCATTATAATAATTATAATACAATAGTATAAGTACGAGGGCAAGACGTACTAGTTCCTAGTAGCCTTCTTCTTATAGAAGATAAATAGTATAGAAAGGAACTACGATATCTATAATAGCGAGATACTTAGGATAGTCGAGTACTTTAAGTACTAGTAATACTACTTAAAGGATATATAGTATTAAGTAGAGGTTATTATAGACTATAATAACCTTAGATAGTTTATAACAACTAAGGAGCTTATAAGGCGATAAGTTTACTAGGCTAAGTAGCTTACTATATTTAACTTCTATATCTTATACTATCTAGATAGGGAAAACGGGATAGTAGATAGGGCTAGTAGGTGCCCTAACTATATAGATATTAACTACTCTAGTTACTAGCTAAACGAAGAGGACTTACGTACTTCCCTCGAGAGGCTATAGAGATAACTTATAGAAGAGGAGCTCTAAGATAAGCTAATAAGGATTGCCTTAGTATAGTAAGGGCTAGAAGGATATTGTAAATCCTTCGTCTACCTCGCTAGGGTAACTAAGGTTAGGGAGGTACAAAATAGCCTTATAAATACTATTTAGATAGCCCTAGGAACTAACGATAAGGTAATTAGAATAAAGATAGCTCTCTAGAGTAGAGACAAGTTATAATAGCTATAGCTAGTATAGTAGAAGGAATGCTAAGGGTTCCTCTTTTACTAGGATACGATATATATACTAGTAGGCTATAAAAGAGATATATAATACGTAGTATATAGTACTTAATTAGAACTACTCGAATTACTAAAGAAGAAAGGAAAGAGAGATATCTAGAGAGAAGATATATACCTATAGACTAAGAAGGGCTAGGATAGCCTATCTTGGCCTATTTCGACTCTAGATAGGCTAACTAGGCCTATAATTATAATATTACTCCCCTCCTCTATAGGCCTACGTCCTAGAGGCTAGGAATAGAAAACTTTACTTATAGTCTATTATTATATATAAAGACGCTTACTATTATTTAAAAAGCTTACTTAGGTAGTAATAACGCTATCGCTATAGCTACTATAGCTATTTAAGCTATCTAAGTCTACTTAATTTAATACTCTTTATAATATATACCTACTAGGTATAATTTCTAGTATTACTACTACTACTATCCCTATGCCTAGTACTAGGGATAGCTAGTAGTCGTCGACTCCTATTAAGGCGACTTAGACTAACTTAGTATAGTAGCCTTCCTTCTTCTAGTAGTAGTACCCGTTTTAGTTATTACTAGCTACCTTTATATTAATTTAAGTCCTTTCGGACTATTTCGGCCTAATAGCGATCTATATAAAGTTTAATAGTAATCCGTACCTTAATTGTACTAATATTGTATAGGGCTATACTAGTAGGAGCTATATTATCCTTCTCGAGGCTATATGTCTCTAAATAGACCTATCTAACTATAAGGAGGACCTTACTAACGAGACTAAGTACTTTAACTATCTAAAGTATACCTCTCGTAGCTCGGGCTACTTCTAAGTAGATTGTCTTAGTTCGAGATAGATCGAATTAGGCTAACTAGCGTCTAGATTCCTATAGAATATAAGCGGCCTAACGAATTGTACTAGGAGGCCCTAGATAACCTAACTAATAGAAAGAAGGCTAGAGAGGCCTACTAAGCTTATATAGCTATCTATAAGAAGATTAAGAAGTACGTGTTGCCCTATATAGAGTCGAGTTACGCTAACTAGGACCCTATAGGAAGTATCCTCGTTTCGAAGGTACTAGTAACCTCTATACTTATATAGGCAAGGCCGAGTTTAATATATCTAGTCCGTTTCGGTCCTCTTTATTCTAGTTTGCCTTAGCTAACTTCTTTTAGGTCCCTAGAAGGACTACGATACTATAATAAGGGAGGAGATAGAGCGTAATCTAGCTACTAGGATATATATAGTTCCTTTCGACCTATTTTAGTCCTAGCTAATCCTATTCGATTAGACCTTAACTAAGAATATAAGTATATTAGAAATAGCTACGTTTCGTTCTAAAAGAAGACGAAAGGACTCGAGAGAGACTAGTAGGAGATAGTAAAGGATCTAAATACCTACCTTTAGCTATATATAGATTAAGTTAAGGCGTTTTAGTATAGCCTAGGTCGTATTTCTACTAGTAAGGCCTATATAGCTAATCCCTCCCCTCTCCCTATATATATGAGAGATAGTAAGGCAATAGTTAGCTAAGGTAGATAGTAAACCTACTACTAAGTATATCTAGGAGAGATATAGGAAGGTCTAGATAGAATATAGAAGGAGAAGGGATATAGCCTAGGTATAAGACCTAAAGACAAGATAGAGATAGATAGTAGAATAGGTTAATAGGTAGACTAGGGAATACATCTAATAGGGAGGACTAATACCTAAATTATAGTAGATATACTAGAGGTAGAATACATAATAGGAAAACTAAGTTAGGAGAAGATAAGTATCCTAATAGGACTAATAGCTTCCTATAGCCTAGTAAGAAGGGACAAAAGGTAAGGGACTATACTAAAGATAGTTAAGGAAGTAGAGTATAATAGTAATCCTAATTAGGACTAAATATATTAGTCTTAATATATATCTAATAAGGAGGAGAGTTCTAGATAAGATACTAGAATATATATATAGATATAGGGCCTAGATACCTAAATATATTATACTATTCTACCTAGAGAGACAAAGGATAAGGTTTAAGGAACTAACTTCTCTAAAGGATAGGATTATTATAGTAAGAGATTACCTAGACTAAGAAAGGCTTAAATAAAGTAACTAGATAGATAATTAAGGAGGGCCTTCTTAAGTAATTCTTTCTTATAAAGGAGGAACTAGAGGAGGAGGAAGGTAGGAAGTAGGAATAGGAGCTTAGTAAGAGGAAGGAGCTATAGAGATCCTCTCTATATCCTATAGCCTAACTAGATATAAAAGGTAGGAATAGAATCCTCTATAGTAAAAAGGAGAGGAAGGGTTTTATACTAGAGGCTATAGGCTAAGGGCTTTTACCTTTAAAGATAGATAGAGATAGCTACTTGTCTAGTAGGTAGAATAGTATAGTTATACAAGAATTTATAATAATAGTATTTCCTATTTAGCTAACTTTAGGATTTAGTCCTAGGCTATATATCTCCTAATCTTATTAGGCTACTTTTTCTACTATAGTTTCGACTTAGTAGTTACTAGTTTGTTTAGTATACTATATCCTTACTCCTAAAATATATTTTAGGATAGGGGATAATCCTATTTCTAGCTTAAGAACTTCTATAGGAGTAGATTTATAGATATCTATAATCTTCCTTAGGTAGGCTACTTAGACCTAGTTAAGCTATTTGCCTTATTCCTTAGTTATAGTTTTGCCCTTTCTATTCCCTCCCTAAATTTAGTATCTATAGAGGAGAGCTAGCTTTATAATAGCTTTATATATTATTCTTACTTTCTTAAATAGAGCTTCCCTACTTTAGATATAGTCGTTATCTATTAGTAGTATACTATTACTCTCTAATATAGTTAGTTCGCTTACGTCTATCTTATAAGGTTCTATAGGCTACTATAGAGATAGACTTATTAGAACTAGTAGAAACTAGATATATAGTAATATATAGAATATCTATCTAACTAATAGTTTAGTAGATAGTAGAACTAATAAGTATCTTAATAAAGGATTATATAGTATACTAGATTAAAAAGACTATACGAGTTATATACGTTTTATATATATACTAAGGGCTAGCGAAGGAGAGTACCTATACGCGGTACTAGCTACGAACCTAGAGGCGACGATGTCGTCGATAGAGCTAAATCTCTCCTATCTAGAGTATCTCTAAGAGCGAGCGCCTAGGTAAAAGGAGTCTAGCTCTAAGACGACTACTTCTTAGTAGAAAACTAGTAGCTACCTATCGAGCCTAGCGTAGCTATAACTATCTATAAGAACTAATACCGAATCGATAGGCTAACCTTTCTAGGGAGGGAATCTATCCTAAGAATAAGGAACTAGAGTAGTAACCTAGGACTAATTGTCCTAAAGAGAAGGGAGGAATAACTAGTTACTAAAGAGGAGATTTCAAAGACTACTAGAAGGAGGAGGGGATATAGAGGAGAAAGTACTTAGTAAACCCTATAGCCTATAGCCCCTAAGGGAGTATAGCCCTAGACTTGCTTCCTAGGCCCTAGCTTTTACTCTAAGGGCACTAATACTACTTCTAAAGGCTAGGTATCTAATATAAACTACTCCTTATACTATATATAAGGCAGCCTATAAAGAATACCTAAGTATAGAGGCTAATATAGGAAATCCAATTTCTAGTAGTATAGGTTATATAACTAGATACTAAGTAAGGATAGGGATAGTTTAGGGCTTAGTAGAGAGCTATAGTAGAAGTTAACTAGGAAATAGGAGGAATAATAAGGACCTATATTGAAAGGGGAGGGAGGAAAGGGAGGAAAGGGATAGGGATACTATCCTATTCCCTAAACTAGATAGCCTTCCTATCTAGTTTAAGAGCTATAAAGGAATAAGTTAATAAAGGATACTAAACTAGAGGAAGTAGACATAATCTAGTTAAGGTAATAGAGACATAGGGAACCTCTTAATATTCAAAAGACTAGTATAACTAAGGATAGGGCTTAGTATCCCTAATAGTATAATAGAACGTAGAGGTTTTTAATATTATATAAAACTAGTAGGGGCTTTAAGGAAGTTAGGAAGGTAGAGTAAAGGGCTTTTTCCCTCCTAAGGAATACTAGAGATAGCTACTTGTCTAGTAGTTAGAATAGTATAGTAATATAATTACTATCTATCTATCTATATATACTAAGTATATACTACCTAGTAGATATAGAGCTTAGTAAGAGATCTTATCTTATTAAGATTCTTATAATTATTCTATAGATTAGAACTAAATATAAAAGGTATTAGATTAAACTAGTATAAGGACCTCGATAAGGTAAGGTCTCTTACTAAGCCCTAAGTATACTAAGCGGCGCGCGCTAGGGGCGCACGCTAGACGCACGTAACTCGTATAGCCTTTTTTAACCTAGCGCTCTACGCAATCCTTTTAGGAGGCACTTGTTAGTTCTACTACCTACTCTATTATCGGTTAGGTAGGTATTCTATACGTTACTACATATCTAGCCCCTAATAGTTCTAATAAGTCTATCCCTATAGCGGCCTATAGAATACCGTACGATAAGCGTAAGCGAGCTAACTATATTAGGTAGTAACACTATAGCGCCTATAGACGACGATCGTCCCTAGAGGGATAAAGAACGTTAGACGACCTTTAGCGAGCGGTAGGCTACGTTAAACGAGCGAATTGCGCGCTTAAAAGCCGAGTAGAAGCTACTTAAATAAGAAGTCTAAGCCTAGGAGCTAGAGCGTAAAAATACTAGGCTACGTATATAGCGCGACGTAGGATTAGCGCTAGCGGATACTTAGCGTAGTATAAGCGTCGACTCTCGAGTAGTCTAATCGCTAAGTATCGCTAGAGTCCGACTAGGATAACGGTAATTCTAAGGATAGGTCTATAGAGAGTATCTATAGGACCCTACCCTCTCGGCTTAGTCTTAGTATTATACTATCGCGAAGATATAGCGAGGCGCCTACGCTAAGCGTAGCAAATACGGGTATAGATATTACGATAGGTAAGTCTAGACTAAAGGAGCTAAAACCCTTTAGGGATAATAGTATTAAGGAGGCAAGGAGGTTCCTAAGGGCACTAGCCTTAATCTTTACGTTATTAGGAAATGCGTATTGTACTAACTATAGTAAGACGCTATATAGGGTTATATACCTCGTAGGCGATACGTATAAGAAGTACTATAATAACTATGATCTCGAAGACCTAGGTACTTATACCTATAAAGATTTCAAGGATTTCTACGTTAACTACGTAGGAGATCCTATAAATCGCATACTAGATGTAACCCTCGAGTATAAGGTAGCGCGTTAGCGTAAGAACTAGATAGTTTAGAACTTTACCTTCGAACTCGTAGTACTAGAGGATTAGCTAAGCGACTATACCGAGGCGTAGCGTATACGCTATCTACTCGCAAAGTTATAGCCTACGCTACGTAGTACTATCGTTAAGTACTATACTATTCTAGAGCTAAGGTAGGAACTAGTATAATTCGCGGCTCGTATCGAGACGCTAGATAGACTATCTAGTAAGAAACGAGAGCGGGATAACGAGGACTATAGCGGTTTAAAGAAGAAGCGCCGGCTTAATAACTATAGTAGTAGTAAGGAGTAGGGTAGACGCGATAAGAAAGTAGGCGAGAGGCCTACGTAGACTAAAGACTCGAAGCCGAGTCGGGACCTATCTTTAGTTAAATACTATAGGTATAAGAGGAAGGGCTATTTCAAGCCTAACTATCCTAATAAGTATCTATAGAAGGATAGCGACTCGTAGGCTATACGTAAGGTCGAGGTAGCTAATAAGGGAAAAGGCAAAGTATCTACTAAGAGTTAAGGGTAAGTACTATAGCCAATTCTAGTAGCTCTATAGTATATGTATCGTCGTAACGCGTACGCGGCGTAATAGTAACGTAGGGTAGAGACATACACGTCGAATGCCTACTAGATAATATAGTAGATATTAATATTGTCTTACGCGAGTTTGTCCTCTAATACTAGCCCTAGTAGATTACTAATACTACCTTGCCTAGTACCGATAGCTTCTAAGGGGAATACGGATACTATTATAAAGCGTATACGCTAAGCCTACGTATTATAGACTTATCGGGTTAGGAACGTGTAATAACCGGTACCTTTTACGCCTTTGAAATACCTAACCTAGATCTTATACTAGGTAGGCCTTAGCGGAGGGACTAGTAGGTAATCGTAGATAGCGTAACGGATACGTAGACCTACGGTACTAGTAGCGAGGTAAGACCTATTATAGTAAGCGAGCTATAGTAGTTCTTCTAAGAAATGCGTAACGCGACGTACGTATATATAGTAAGTATGCGCGACGCCGGCGTAGCGGCTAATAACCCTAACCTACTAGAGGAGTTTAAGGACTTTGTAGATGTCTTTACTATAATACTAGAGGCTCGACGCTAGTTATACGCTAACGTAGAGTACTCGATCGACCTAGTCGATAGGAAGAAGCCTCCCTATCGCTCCCTATATTATTAGTCGAAGTAGGAGCTCTAGGTCCTTTAGGAATACCTTATTAAGGTAGTAGAGAATAGGTAGATTAGGCCTAGCGCAAGCGAGGCGGATACGCCTATCTTGTTCGTACTAAAGAAAGATAGGAGTCTTTAGTTATATATCGACTATAGGGGTCTTAATAAGATTACTATTAAAAATCGCTATCCCCTACCTCTTATTAGCGAGACAATAGATAGGCTTAAGGATACGGAATAGTATACATCCTTAGACCTTATCGACGTATACTATCGTATTCGTATTAAGCGAGGCGATAAGTAGAAGACTACGTTTCGTATACGCTATAGATACTACGAGTACCTAGTAATACTATTTAGGCTTACTAACGTACCTATAATCTTTTAGGGTTATATTAACCGAGCCTTAGTAGGCCTAGTTAATATCTACTATATAGTCTACCTAGATAATATCCTAGTATATAGCAAGAACAAAGAGTACTACGTACGTAACGTATATGTAGTACTTAAGAGGCTTAGACGGTTCGGCTTATACGCTAACTATAAGAAGTACTTATTCTAGAAGAAATAGGTAGAGTTCCTAGGATTTATCGTTAGTACCGAAGGTATATCGATAGATAGGAGTAGGATAGACGTAATTACCGAGTAGCCGCGTTCTTCTATCCTTACCGAAGTCTAGTCCTTCCTTAGGTTCTACAATTTCTATCGTAGGTTTATACCTAACTACTCCCGGATTATTATACCTCTAATAGCTCTCTCTAAGGGAGCTAAGAACGGCCGAAAGCCGGGTCCGATCTAGTAGGGCGTAAGCGAGGAGTAAGCGTTTAAGAGCCTAAAGGATACGTTCTATTTAGTATCGCTACTTAGGTACTTTAATCCTACGTAGCCTCTACGCCTCGAAACCGATACGTCTACGTTCGTATTAGCTAGGATCCTCTCGTAGTAGGCGGAGGATAGTAACTAGTATCCTATCGCTTTCTAGTTAAGAAAGATAATACCTATAGAGACTAACTACGAGACCTATAACTAGGAGCTACTAGTAGTAGTCGAGTCCTTTAAATACTAGAGACTATACTTCGATAGCTCGTAGTATATAGTACGCGTACTCGTAGATTACGCGAACCTAAAGGGATTTACAATTTAATAAAGTAGTTAGTAGGTAGGTAGGCAAGGTAGGCAACCTTCCTAGTCCCGTTCGATTTTACTATCGAATACTAAGTAGGGAAAAGGAACCCTATAGATACTCCTTTAAGGAGAAGCGACTACGAAGGCGAGATATAGGCAATAAGTAACCTATTATTAACGCTATAAGCTAAACTCTTAGTCTAGTTAGACCTTTCTAGAGAGGTAGAGCCTATCGCAAAGCGTACTTCTATAATATATATCTCGATATAAGGAGTAGCGAAGACGTATACGAAGTATAGTAGCTTCGTATACTACCTAGCCTAAGTTGTAGCTATAGTAGTTAAGGATAATAGATCCTACTACTAGGTACTAAACCTACTACTTAGTTTTATACGTACCCTATAGTAGCTAGAGCCTATAGTAAAGAAGCTATACGAGGCTACTAAGGAGACTAGTACCTTCGAGGAGTATTCTATTAGAGAGGATATCCTCTTCTAAGGCGAGGCGATCTATATACCTAAGGACCTCGCATTAAGAACGTAGGTAATGTATATATACTACGATAATCCCTTTATAGGATATTTCGGCTAAGCTAAGACGGTTAAGCTAATATATAGGAAATATATCTAGCTAGAGTTAGCTTAGGAGATTATAGAGTATATCTCTATCTATACGATATACTAGAGGTCGAAGGCGAGGCGCCATCGCCTATACGGCGAGTTAGCTACGCTACTAATGCCTACTAGACTATAGTAAGAGCTAATAATAGACTTCATTACCGATCTACTACTAAGTAAGCTCGGTACCTACGTCTATACTACGATACTTGTAATAGTCGATCGCTATACGAAGATAAGCCTCTTTATACCTACTATAAAGAAGTATATAGTAGTAGAGCTAGTAGATATCTTTTAAAGAGAGGTAGTTAGAAGGTTTAGAGTCCTAGCTACAATAGTTAGTAATAGAGGATCTCTATTTACTAGTTAGTTTTAGAGCGACTTTTACTACGAGACGTATATAAAGCGTAAGCTTAGTATAGCGTTCTATCTATAGACTAATAGGTAGACTAAACGTACTAACTAGACGCTAGAATAGTACCTAAGATGTTATTACTCTAATAACTAGGTAGACTAGGCATCTTGGCTCTTATAGATAGAGTTCGCGTATAATAATAGTATATACCCTACGCTACGCATAAGCCCCTTCTATATACTATATAGATATAATCTAGATATTGCTCCTATATTATTGCCTATAGCTCGGGACGAGCTATCTAAAGGAAGGGTACTAGCGGCTATCGACGCTATAGAAAGACTACGAAAAGTATACGAGACGCTTATATAGCGCTAGAAGACTATAGCGGAATACTAAGCTAAGTACTATAATACTAACTATAAGGCTTAGAAGTATAGTATTAGCGATTTAGTACTATTGTTATCTAAGAATATTAAACTAGATCTACTAAAGAAGAAGCTTAGCCTAAAGTATCTTAGCCCGTTTCGTATTATCGATATAGTAGGAGCGTAGACGTATCGCTTAGCGCTACCTACTCGTACGAGAATCTATAATGTTTTCTATATATCCCTACTCGAGCCTTAGAAAGGGCGCGAAGGCGAGGAGTATAAGGTTAGTATACTAGTTATAGAGGATACGGACGAGTAGCGCGTAGAAGAAATCGTAAAGAAGAAGGTATAGAAGGGAGAGACTTACTACCTTATTAGGTAGGTAGGCTAGCTAGAAGAATATAATACTTAGGAACTAGTAGAATATATAGAAGACTTAGTAGCGCTTAACGTATTTAAGGCGTAAGCGAGACGTAGTTAGAGAATATAAGAATAAGATAAGATAGGGTTAATAGATATATACTCGTTTCGCTATTAATATAGGCATTTAGCCTAGCTTAGAATAGAAGAAATTATACGTTCGTAACGCTTACGCGCCGTAGGCGTATAACCTAGTAACTAGCTCTATAGAGCTAGTTACTCTTGTAACTATTAGAACCCTCCCTATTAGTAGGCATAGGTAGGAAGCCTATAGTAGTATCGACTACTACTATAGTAGTATATATCCCCTTTAGGGCGAGGTTCTATCGTAGTTAGTATACGCTTAATAGGCGATAGGGATATAAGGGAGATACGTACTTAGCGTCCGATTTCTACTAGGCTAGAGAGGTTAATATTAATACGCTTTAGGATAGCTACTAAGTCTAGACCGTTAATAGTAGCCGGCGTAATGCCTACGCCGCAGTTACGCTTAAGTAGCGTACCGTCGCCGGTAATCTTGTTCTTGTTACGATAGTAGCTATTTAGGGATTTCTTAACCTCTAGAAAAGCTAGGCGGTTAGTAGACGAGACGCGTACGAAGAGGAAGCGATACGTACGGTCTACGTATACGTCTAGGCGCTACTAGATCTTATTAAGGTCGATCTAGGCTTAGATAGGATTACCCCTATATTTAGGGTCGTCTAGGTCGTAAGTAGCGCGCTTAGCGCAAGCTACGCGTATACGCTAGAGTAGCGCGACGAGGTATAGTACTATAACTAGCTTATAGGGGTAATGCCCCTTAGCGTATCGCTAGTACTTCTTCTTAGTAGTAGGGTATATATTACCTCTAATGTATACATTATTTAGATCCTCTATAGCGAGTTAGTTACGCGACGCGTATAAAGAGTACGTAGGGATTATTCTTGTTGAGCTAAGGAGGGCCGATAGGTATAAATAGATTATAAACTACAATAGAAGCTACAAGGAATAGTAGGGGCTAAAGTAGGAATAGTAAGTGTATTATTGTTATCTATAGGTTAGAGCTAAACCTAAAAAGTATTAGCTTAGATTAGTTACATAATAGTTATTATGTAATCTAGTCTACCTTAGTATCCCTTACTAGGTTACTAACTAGACTATATATTCTAATACTCCTACTTAGATTAGTTAGTCTACAAATCCTAATTCTAACTAATATAATCTAACAAGAATTTCAATTAGCTAATTAGATACAATGGCTTCTAGATTAGTATAGTATATCTAATCTACTAGGTTTAATTCCTAGATCTAGTGTTTGCCTACTTAGTAGAGTTTGAACTCTTCTAAGTAAGCACTTTTGTCCCTTTTAATGTTATACTAGCTATAATTGTCTAATGAATTCCTAGAACTATAGCCCTATCTTTAGCTTAGTTAGGCTATTAGCTACTATCTCTTTTATTAAAGTATATTCTACTATAATCTTTCTTTACTACTAAAGATTTCTAACCTTATTGAAACTAATATTAATATGTTTTAATCTTTTATAGATATGAGTATCTTTAATAAGAGTTAAAGCTACCTAGTTGTTACCTATAATCTAAATAGGTCTAATTTTATTTACTATATTAGAATTTCCTTTTATTAGTAGTTAAAATGAATATTCTCCTACTAACTATATATAGTCCATCTCCCTTAGGAGTGCTATAAGGAACTAAGATTGCTTTGTATATACATTTATTACTATGTACTTAGCTTCTATAGTTAATCTAGTAACTAACTTTTGCTTCTTGCTTATCTAAGAAACTAGTAATCTATAGAGAAAGAAGATACTTCTAAGGATTAAGACTCTATTAGCCTTATCTATTACATAATTAGAGTCTAAATATCCTATTAGCTTTCCTCCTTCCCTCCTAAACATTAATCCTAGGCTTAGGAATAATCTTAGGTATCTAGCTAGTTTCCTAAGTGCTTTCAAATGTCTCTTTAATAGATCTAATATATATAATCTAAGTCTTCTAAATATAAAAGCAATGTTAGGTCTTATTATAGTTATTAGCTATATCTATATACTATTCTAGCTCTAGTACTTAGTCTTGTTATACCTTTCTTTATCTAAGTTAGATTTCCTTAGACTTTTATAGCTATTAAGTAGTAATAAGGTTAGGTAGGCTATTTCTTTAGTTATTCTAAACTTTGTAAGGTTTTCCTAGATGTAGTGTTCTTAGTTAAGCTTTAGAGTACTATTAGGTCTATCTCTAGTAAGCTTTATTCTAAGAATCTTGGTTAGTTTACCTAGATCTTTGATTTTAAATACCTTGCTTAGTTCCTTCTTAAACTAAAGAATATCTTCTAGCTTTAGTACTATAATAGGAATGTTATCTATATAGGTAAGAACTATTAGGTTCCTTCCTCTATAGATAAGCAAACATAGGTCTACCTCTAACTAGTAGAATCCTATTTCCTCTAGCTTTAAGACATATAGCTTGTTCTAGTCTCTTGCTACTTGTTTTAGGCTATACAAGCTCCTTAGGATTTTCAGAGCTATGCCTTATAGGACTTCTATACCTAGTAGTAGGATTATAAAGATATCTTCTTATAGGGTACTTTTAGTAAATATATTATTTATATCTACTTAGTGTAGCTCTAGATCCTTTTTATATATAGTAGCTATAAACACTCTAAGTGTATTATGCCTAACTATTAGTACAAATGTCTCCTAGAAATCTATCCCAAATTTCTAAGAAAACCCCCTTATAACTAGTCTTACTTTAAACTTGTTAATTGCTCTACTAATTAGTCTCTTTATATTAAATACCTATTTTAAAGTAACTAGGTCTGCTCCTTTTAGTAAAACTACCTAATCCTAGGTATAGTTACTTCTAAGTACAATTAGTTCCTTCTAGATTGTATCTTCCTATATATGACCCTATTTAGGATCTTGTATTGCCTCTTAGTAGGTTCTTAGGATTAGAACCTCCTATCTTTATGTAATCCTTAGTATAAAGATAGGGAATATAACCTTATAAATATACTCTAGAAGTTCATCTATCTAATCTATACTTAGATCTAGGTCTTTTATTATATAAATGAAGGCCCTATAGTACTTAGCTTCTAGGAACTTATCCTCCTCTAATTCTCTTAGTCTCTTCTATATAGTTAATCTTATAATTATACTATGTACTCTTTCTTCTCTTAACCCTTTATTAGAGATTAATCTTCTTCTCTTTAAATTCCCTTCTTAAGCCTAGATATCTTAGTTATCTTGCTAAGGTTTCTCTTAGCTCTAATTAGGAGCCTACTATTCATTATTTTGTTTTTCTTCTTCTAGATCAACTATTACCTAATATTGGTTAATGTCCTTTAGTAGTAGAGGTAGTTAGACCTACAATAGTTTAATATCTAGGTTCTCCTTCCTTAGTCTACTAACTAGGTTCCTTACTAGAGCTTAGCTTAGCTAGTTAAGTCTAGGAACATTTAATATTATATCTCCTCCTTTCTTATTCTTAAACTAGATAGTATTATTATGATTTCTTATAGCCCTTATGGTAGGCTCCTAGAACTACTATATCTTAGATGTATTAGGTACATACCTAATAAATATAGTATCTTTGCCCCTATTCATAAGCTTATCTAATCTTATCCTAGCTAGCTAAGATTTAGTATTTATATATACAACTACTCTCTATCCCTAAACCCTAAAGTATAATATAGAAGGTCTCTTTCTAGTAAAGGCTTCCTTAGGTAAAACCTTAAATCCATTAATATCTAGCCTATTTAGTAGAGCATTTCTTATAATAGTATAGGTAGCTAATACTTCTAGCTAGAATTTAACTAGTATGTTTGAATCTTCTAGCATTATCCTAATATATTTCTTAGATATCTAGATTAACCTTTCTATAACTCTATTTTAGATTGAGTTATATACTTTAGTTATATAATAGGAGATTCTAGATTCTTTCTCCTACTACTTAAGCAATATAAGCAATTCTCTTGCTCTATTACTCCTTACTACCTAAAGCTAATTCCCTAATTATAATTTAGCTTTTCTTCTCTATCCTTATAATACATTTGCTACATCTTCTCTTAATTTTAATAGGAATACCTACTTCTTTCTTAAGAAGTTGTTAATAATCTTAAGCTACTATTTAAAACCTAGTCTTAAGATAGGTAATAGTCTATAGATATTAATTAAGATAAGGGAAAGCCTAGCTAGCTTTCTTTTAGTCTCCTTATCTCTATGTTTTTTTATCTTAGCTAGAGAATATACCCTATAGGGCTAATGCTTTGTAGGGATAGGAATTTTGTCCTTTAGGTTAGTTACTTTATAAAGATCTTTTAGTAATCCTTCTCTAAAGTGTCTAACTCTTCTATACTATAGCTCCTACTAGTCCTAGTTAGTCTAGGCTATAAAGGTATAGGTATTATTATTTACTAAATCCTAGGGAATATATATATATATACAAGTTTATCTAGGTCTTAGCTAATTTCCTTAATAAATAGTACTCCTCCTAAAAGCCTTGTCTAGATAACTAGCTTTCTATTAGGTAAGTAAAGTATGAATTTTAGTAATTGAATACTAAACTGCTTACTAAACTAGTTCTAAGAAACAAGATTAACTCTAAGCCTAGGTATAAAGAGAATACCTTTCAATACAATCTATTTACCTTTCCTTCTATCTATAACTGTACTCTTAACATATATAGCTATTAAGTAGCTACCTCTAACCTTAATCTACTTCTTCCTTTTAAGAGGCTTTAGGTCTTTAAAGAGTAATTCTTAGTTAGTTATATAGGTAGAAGCGTAGGAGTTAAGTAGCTATTTAGATAGCCTATACTTGCCTTTTACTTTAATAGTTAAATAAGCTACCTTATTAATATCTTCCTCCTTAGATAGAGGAGATAATTTAGAGGATGCCTCTATATCTTGTACTATATAGGCTTTCTTAAAAGATGGTTTCCTAGTCTTCTTTTCTAGGGATTATATCTTTAGGCTTTGTTTCTTTACTATCTCCTTTAGTTGCTCTTTGTTAGGTAAAGATCCCTTCCTAGCTCTAGATAGGGATTGTTTCTTTACTACCCTATAGCTCTACTTTAGCTTAATAGCTACTTTTGCCTTATCTAGGCTAAGGCACTCTTTAATCTAGTATATTCCCCTATATAGAAAGCAAGTATTATCTCTACTACCTCCTACCTAGTTCCTCTTCTTAGTAAACATAGCTATCTCCTAGCTTGTTATTTATTCTTGCTTTTCCCTTAAAATACTAAGGATATCCTATAGACTAAGGTCCTACCTTAGGTTAATCCTATCCCTAGTAGTACTAAATAATTCTAGTAGGGTAGCTAGAAGCTATTAAATCTTTCTCTCCTTAGTCTTGATTTCTTTAAACTAGGGAGAAATTAATACTACCTTCCTAGCTATACTACTTAAGCTCTACTATGCTTTATTAATTGTCTAACCCTCTTTTATACTAAAACTAGTATACTACTAGAGTAAACTTCTCCCTATTGCCTATAGTTTCCTCTTATATTTCCCTTTTGCCTAGTCCTATAAATGCTTTATATATTTAAGCTCTTAACATTTATCCTAATTATCTTCTAAAATGTAGATAAATATCTTATATAATGCTATTGCATTATGAACCTTATAGCTTACTCTTCTAATTAACTAATCTAAAGATTCTAATAATATTGTTAAGATATGCTTAGATAATATAGATACTAGGATATTAAGGACTACTTTATCTAGTACCTATTTAACCTTTAGTTTTATTAGGTATATCCTAATAATCTTGAACCATAATTTATAATTCTCTCTTATTAAGATTAGTATAGCCCTTCTCTTGCTAATTCTACCTTCTTAATCTATAATTTCTTCTATAAATTAAACCTAAACAAACTCTAGAAACAAGCTCTTTCTTTAATCTAAAAATGATAGTTTCTAGATAGCTATCTTCCTTAGTTAGTAGATCCCTAGCTCTACTAAGCCTCTAATAGTTTTAAAGGTTACTAACAACTTAGTATAGATCCCTAATCTACAAGACTCCCTCAAGTTCTTCCTAACTATTATAACCTATAGGTTAGGGTATTAGTAGTACTAAATCCTAAATCTAAGGCTTATCTAAAGGTACTTAAGACTTAGGCTTATCTATTCCCTTTATACTCTAAGCGATCCAATACGCTTTAAGCAAGTATACCTTACTAGGTTCTTTTATAGCTTACATGTATAGGGCTTCTTTATATAATATATATAGGTCTACCTCAAGTCTTCCTCTCCTATTTTGCCTCTTCCTTCTAGGACTAGACTTATAGGTTTAGGAGTAACCTATACTACTTTAGTCTTTCTACCTTATAGTTATAAACCCGGGCTTATAACCTATCGAGCTAAGGAGGGCCGATAGGTATAAATGGATTATAAACTATAATAGAAGCTATAAGGAATAGTAGGGGCTAAAGTAGGAATAGTTATTGGAATATATAGTCTAGTTAGTAACCTGGCAAGGGATGCCAAGGCAGACTAGATTATATAATAACTATCATGTAACTAATCCAAGCTAACACCTTTTAGGTTTAGCTCTAACCTATAAATAATAATACACTTGCTATTCCTACTTTGGCCCCTACTATTCCTTGTAGCTTCTATTACAGTTTATGATCTATTTATACCTATCGGCCCTCCTTAGCTCGACAGGTTATAAGCCCGGGTTTGTAACTACAAGGTAGAGAGACTAAAGTAGTATAGGTTACTCCTAAACCTATAAGTCTAGTCCTAGAAGGAAGAGGCAAAATAGGAGAGGAAGACTTGAGGTAGACCTATACACATTGTACAAAGAAGCCCTATACATATAAGCTATAAAAGAACCTAGTAAGGCATAATTGCTTAAGGCGTGTTAGATCGCTTAGAGTGTAAAGGGAATAGATAAGCCTAAGTCTTAAGCCCCTTTAGATAAGCCTTAGATTTAGTACTTAGTACTACCAATACCCTAATCTGTAGCTTATAATAGTTAGGAAGGACTTGAGGAAGTTATTAGCTCTATAGAGTAGGAATCTATACCAAGTTTTTAGTAACCTTCAAAACTAATAGGCCTAGTAGAGCCAAGGATCTACTAACCAAGGAAGATAGCTATCTAGAAACTATCATTTCTAGACTAAAGAAAGAGCTTGTTTCTAGAGTTTGTTTAGGTTTGATTTATAAAAGAAATTATAGATTAAGAAGGTAGAATTAGCAAGAGAAGGGCTATACTAATCTTAATAAGGGAGAATCATGAATCATAGTTCAAGATTATTAGGATGTACCTAATAAAGCTAAAGGTTGAATAGGTACTAGATAAAGTAGTCCTTAACACCCTAGCATCTATACTATCTAAGCATATCTTAACAACATTATTAGAATCTTTAGATTAGTTAATTAGAAGAGCAAGCTATAAGGTTTATAATATAATAGTATTATATAAGATGTTTATCTATATTTTAGAAGATAACTAGGACGAATGTTAAGAGCTTAAACATACAAAGCATTTATAGGACTAGGCAAAAGAGAAATATAAGAGGAAACTATAGATAATAGGGAGAAGTTTACTCTAGTAGTATACTAATTTCAATATAGAAGAGGGTTAGACAATTAATAAAGCGTAGTAGAGCCTAAGTAGTATAGCTAGGAAGGCGGTATCTATCTCTCCCTAGTTTAAGGATATTAAGACTAAGGAGAAGAAAATTTAGTAGTTACTAGTAGCCCTTCTAGAAACATTTAGTACTATTAGGGATAGGATTAACCTAAGGTAGGACCTTAGCCTATAGGATATCCTTAGAATCCTAAGAGAAAAGCAAGAGTAGATAATAAGCTAGGAGATAGCTATGTTTACTAAGAAAAGGAACTAGGTAGGAGCTAGTAGAGACTTATTATACTTCCTATATAGAGGGAAGCATTAGATTAAAGAGTGCCCTAGCCTAGATAAGGCAAAAGTAGCTATCTAGCTAAGACAAAGCTATAGGATAGTAAAGAAACAATCCCTATCTAGAGCTAGGAGGGGATCTTTACTAAATAAAGAGCAACTTAAAGAGATAGTAAAGAAATTAAGCCTAAAGATACAATCCCTAGAGAAGAAGACTAGGAAACTATCTTCTAAGAAAGCCTATGTAGTATAAGATATAGAGGCATCCTCTAAATTATCTCTCCTCTCTAAGGAAGAAGATATTAATAAAGTAGCTTATTTAACTATTAAAGTAAAAGGTAAGTATAAGCTATCTAAGTAGCTACTTAACTCCTATACTTCTACCTATATAACTAACTAAGAATTACTCTTTAGAGACCTAAAGCCTCTTAAAAGGAAAAAGTAGATTAAGGTTAGGGATAACTACTTAATAGCTATACATATTAGGAGTATAGTTATAGGTAGAAGGAAAGGTAAATAGATTGTATTGAAAGGTATTCTCTTTATACCTAGGCTCGGAGTTAATCTTGTTTCTTAGAACTAGTTTAGCAAGCAGTTTAGTATTCAACTACTAAAATTCATACTTCACTTACCTAATAGAAAGCTAGTCATCTAGATAAGGCTTTTAGGAGGAGTACTATTCATTAAGGAAATTAGCCAAGACCTAGATGAACTTGTATATATATGCATTCCCTAGGATTTAGTAAATAATGATACCTATACCTTTATAGCCTAGACTAACTAGGATTAGTAGGAGCTATAGTATAGAAGAGTTAGATACTTTAGAGAAGGATTACTAAAAGACCTTTACAAAGTAACTAACCTAAAGGACAAAATTCCTATCCCTACAAAGCATTAGCCCTATAGGGTGTGTTCTCTAGCTAAAATGAAAAAATATAGAGGTAAGGAGACTAAGAGAAAGCTAGCTAGGCTTTCCCTTATCTTAATTAATATCTATAGACTATTACCTATCTCAAGACTAGGTTTTAAATAGTAGCTTAAGATTGTCGACAACTTTTTAAGAAAGAAGTAGGTATTCTTATTAAAATTAAGAGAAGATGTAGTAAATACATTGTAGGGATAGAGAAGAAAAGCTAAATTGCAATTAGGGAATTAGCTCTAGGTAGTAAGAAGTAATAGAGCAAGAGAATTACTTACATTACTTAAGTAGTAGGAGAAGGAATCTAGAATCTCTTATTATATAACTAAAGCATATAACTTAATCCAAAATAGAGTTATAGAAAGGTTAATCTAGATATCTAAGGAATATGTTAGGGCAATACTAGAAGATTCAAATATACTAGTTGAATTCTAGCTAGAAGCATTAGCTACCTACACTATTATAAGAAATGCCTTACCAAATAGGCTAGATATTAATAGATTTAAGGTTTTACTAGAGGAAGCCTTTACTAGAAAGAGACCTTCTATATCGCACTTTAGGGTTTAGGGATATAGAGTAGTTATATATATAGATACTAAATCTTAGCTAGTAGGGATAAGATTAGATAAGCTTATAAACAGGGGCAAAGATGCTATGTTTATTAGGTATATACCTAATATATCCAAGATGTAGTAGTTCTAGGAGCCTAACATGAGGGCTATAAGAAATTACAATAATGCTATCTAGTTTAAGAATAAGAAAGGAGGGGATATAACATTGAATGTTCGTAGACTTAACTAGCTAAGCTAAGCTCTAGTAAGGAACCTAGTTAGTAGACTAAGGAAGGAGAACCTAGATATCAAACCATTGCATCTCATTGGCTAATTGAAATTCTTGTTAGATTATATTAGTTAGAATTGGGATTTGTAGACTAACTAATCTAAGTAGGAGTATTAGAATATATAGTCTAGTTAGTAACCTAGCAAGGGATGCCAAGGCAGACTAGATTACATAATAACTATCATGTAACTAATCCAAGCTAATACCTTTCAGGTTTAGCTCTAACCTATAAATAATAATATACTTACTATTCCTACTTTGGCCCCTACTATTCCTTGTAGCTTCTATTATAGTTTATAATCCATTTATACCTATCGGCCCTCCTTAGCTCGACAATAGTAAGTGTATTATTGTTATCTATAGGTTAGAGCTAAACCTAAAAGGTATTAGCTTGGATTAGTTACATAATAGTTATTATGTAATCTAGTCTACCTTGGCATCCCTTACTAGGTTACTAACTAGACTATATATTCTAACAATTCTTACTATTAGTAGTTATATACTAGAAGCATCTACTACAACCTTCTATATTAGGCCTAAAGCGCTTAGTAGCCGTAACTAGGATAGTAGGACTAGCGGCGCTACGCTTACGTAACGCAAGCGGGATGCGAGCTAGGTCTATATAGAGAGTAGTATAAAATTTGTTAGTTAGTATATAAGAGGAGCTTGCGTAGTACTAGCGAGGTACTAGCGTAGTACTAGTAGAAAGCTTAGAAATAGGGGAAGTTTTAGGTAGACTATAGATACTACTTATATATAGGCTACCGGATTACTAATAACAATAATTAATACGTTCTTAGGAATACGCTAGACCTACCTAGTAACGTTACTAGTAGGAACATAAAAATTCTACTATATAGTAATAAAGAGTTTTTGCGTAGTAACTAGCTATACAAAGTAGCGACGTATACGAAGCGTATTCGAAGTACTAGAGGCGCGAGGGAATACGTAGATAGGATAGCTTAGCGAGGAGTTAGGTTTGTCTATAGCTAGGGATAGCTATACTAGGAGAAAGGGAATAATTGTAAGGACCTCGATAAGGTAAGGTCTCTTACTAAGCCCTAAGTATACTAAGCGGCGCGCGCTAGGGGCGTACGCTAGACGTACGTAACTCGTATAGCCTTTTTTAACCTAGCGCTCTACGCAATCCTTTTAGGAGGCACTTATTAGTTCTACTACCTACTATGTTATCGGTTAGGTAGGTATTCTATACGTTACTATATACCTAGCCCCTAACAACTAGTTATATAATACTAGTTACGTAATTCTAGATATTCCTAATAGGAGAAAGGCTAATTATCTAGAAGGATTATTAATATCTAACTACTAACTAGACTATATATTTTAATAGGCTAGCGAAGGAGAATACCTATATATAGTACTAGCTACGAACCTAGAGGTAACGATATCGTTAATAGAGCTAAATCTCTCCTATCTAGAGTAGTTCTAAGAGCGAGTATCTAGGTAAAAGGAGTCTAGCTCTAAGACGACTACTTCTTAGTAGAAAACTAGTAGCTACCTATCGAGCCTAGTATAGCTATAACTATCTATAAAAACCAATACCGAATCGATAGGCTAACCTTTCTAGGAAGGGAATCTATTCTAGGGATAAGGAAGTTAGAACTAGAGTAGTAACCTAGGACTAATTATCCTAAAGAGAAGGAAGGAATAACTAAAGAGGAGGTTTCAAAGACTACTAGAAGGAGGAGGGAATATAGAGGAGAAAGCACTTAGTAAAGCCTATAGCCTATAGCCCTTTAGGAAGTATAGCCCTAGATTTATTCCCTAGACTCTAGCTTTTATCCTAAGGATACTAATACTACTTCTAAAGGCTAGGTATCTAATACAAACTACTCCTTATACCGTATATAAGGTAGCCTATAAAGAATACCTAAGTATAGAGGCTAATATAGGAAATCCAATTTCTAGTAGTATAGGTTATATAACTAGATACTAAGTAAGGATAGGGATAGTTTAGGGCTTAGTAGAGAGCTATAGTAGAAGTTAACTAGAAAATAGGAGGAATAATAAGGACATATATTAAAAGGGGAGGGAGGAAAGGGAGGAAAGGGATAGGGATACTATCCTATTCCCTAAACTAGATAGCCTTCCTATCTAGTTTAAGAGCTATAAAGGAATAAGTTAATAAAGGATGCTAAACTAGAGGAAGTAGACATAATCTAGTTAAAGTAATAGAGATATAGGGAACCTCTTAATATTCAAAAGACTAGTATAACTAAGGATAGGGCTTAGTATCCCTAATAGTATAATAGAACGTAGAGGTTTTTAATATTATACAAAACTAGTAGGGGCTTTAAGGAAGTTAGGAAGGTAGAGTAAAGGGCTTTTTCCCTCCTAAGGACTACTAGAGATAGCTACTTGTCTAGTAGTTAGAATAGTATAGTAATATAATTACTATCTATCTATCTATATATTTTAATAAAGGTTAGAGAAATATATAATAGTAAGGTTAAAACAAATAGAAACGCGAGTATAACTAAGTTAATCGGATCGCTAACAAATTCACACCGAAGCCGGTCCTTGGACATCCTTCCCGATTCGGATAGATTCCTATTGGCTAGTATAGCCGTTTCCGGAAACCTTTACCCAAGGTCCCATGGCAAGGGTATCGAGGCGGCTGAGTACTGAGTATCCGAATCCTACTCAATGTAGCTATCAGCTATACATCTGATGTCTGCCGAAAGTAAGCTGATGATGAATATAACCTCCAAAGATCACCATGTCTGAAGTTAATATCGACGGCTTCTTCTCGCTAGACGGCAAAGTAGCATTGATTACAGGCGGTTAGTGTCAGTTCCAGCATATCGAATAACGACTAATTCCATGTAGGCTCGCGCGGACTCGGATTTTACAGCGCCACGGGTTTTCTCCTAGCTGGTGCGAAGACTTTATTCATCAGTGCTCGAAAAGCCGGTGGCGCACAAGGAATCGACCAAGCAGTTAATCGTCTCAATGCTCTGGCCAAGCAGAAGTCCCTCCCCGGTCGGGCGATTGGCATACCCGCGAATGTAGCGCAGGAGGAAGACATCAAGCGTCTTGTAACCGAAGTGCAAAAATATGAGTCCAAACTTGATATTCTCGTTGCCAATGCTGGAGCTACTTGGGGAGGACCTTTCGAGCCGACACCTGACTGGAGCAGCCAAAAGATCTTGGACCTCAATGTTAGAGGAGTCTTTAACTTGGCACGACTGTTCGCGCCGATGCTTACTGCAGCTGGCAAACCCGATGATCCATCTCGAATTGTGATCATGTCATCTGTTGCGGGAACGCATGTCAGCCACGTTGGTGACCACGGCACAATCATGTACTCGGCATCAAAAGCTGCGGCACATCACCTAGGAAGAAATCTAGCAGTCGAACTTGGACCTCGTAACATCACCGTCAACACCGTCGCTCCAGGGTTCTTTCCGTCAAAACTCGCAAGTGGGCTCATTGAGATTCTGGGCGGCGAAGAAGAATTATCACGGGCAAACCCACGGAAAAGGCTTGGAGAGCCCAGCGATATTGCTGGTGTGATGCTGTTCTTGTGCTCGAAAGCATCAAACTACGTGAATGGCGAGTACATTTCAGTCGATGGCGGGGCGAGACTAGGCTCTGGTCGCATGACAAAGCTGTAGTCACAGTACAAATTTGAGATGTCTATATTGCATACCACAAGATCTTTGAGCTTCGTCTCGATGGCTTCTTGGCTCCACAACGCCGTCTTATGAATGACCAGCCGGTCACACCCTACATCGTACAGGCCAGTGCCAGGCCAAGTATCTTCCAATCACCAAAAGTCTGGCGTATTCCAAACATTCTTAGCCGTGCTGAGGGGATGAGTGCATTCAGAAATACATGAGACTCACGCTGGCGCCAAAAACGATCGCTCTTTTGCCACCCACCCTAATCTCTGATGCGGCGTGAAGTGTCTTTTCCAGTACAATCCTGGCAATTCGACTGATGCAGCTGGCCTGAAGCTGTACCTGCTCTCCGAGGCAATGCAGATGCCACAGCATACGCCATGACGGTTTCTTGGCAGTGTAATTTGGTTTTGGGACGAGCTGTTCGGCCGGCGGTTATCTGGCTCTCTCTCTCCTGCCCGAACTACTCGGCAACCATGCCTATGGGGGCCGAAGACCCACCGATAGCCACCAACAAATGCGGGCAACGCGAATCCTGGTCTGTGTCCCTGACTGGTCGTAGTTCCTGTTGGAAGCTGCAGTTGTTGCTAAAACACAAATCCAAGCAACGAAGAAGACCTCATTTGTCGAATCGGACTGAAGATGGACAAGTCATTGCCTGGCACAAACCCGGGATTGCTATATGTGAATTCCGCCATTAAAGACCAGCGATTGTCCGAAGAGGCATACACAGAATGGTACGAAGACGTCCATATCCCCGATGTTTTCAAAACAACTGGACCTGGAGCACCGACAAAGGCCTATCGATGGAAAGCGTTAGATCCAGCAGCAGAAAACCCATACTTGGCTTTGTATCCGACCACTGAAGTAGCTTTCCTGGGTTCAGACGAATTCACGCGTGGGTTCATTCAGCGTCCGAGTGCGTGCCAATAAGCTGAGATTCTGGCAGAGATTCCGGTTCACTGCGACAAGCTGCCCGGGTCTGGCATAGTTTTTGAGCTCGCAGACTTCGACACCAGATACTACAAGCTCAAGCAGGTGTACGGCCCAAAGTCTGAAGTAGTCGATGACGCGCAGCCAGGTTTTGTCATTGTCGCTGGCTTTACGCCGGCCAATGAGGAGGACTATGAGCAGTGGTATAGACAGGAGCATCTGGCAGAGATCTCTGCCATTGAGACCTGGAGAAAGACGGAGCGGTATGAGCTGTTTTTTGCACTCTCAAATCGCGAGTATGACAATCCTCTAGTAGCCGAGAAGCCGAAGTTCTTGACTCTGGTGAGTGATTGAAGACGCATTGGTTTCCGAACTGACAGCCGTAGCATTTTTTCGTCGGTCCGACGTTGCCAGAACGAGAGCTTGCGAAGGCCGGCGAGAGTGAGTGGACAAAGAAGAGCATGGGTAGCATGAAGAAGGCGGAAGTGGCAGCGTTCCGGAAATTGGCATATTTTAAAAAGTCGTAGAAATACTATCAAGCAACAGATACAAGAGACATACCATCAGCTTGAGCGATGTTTGGTCAACATTGTCCAGCCAGTTCTCGAAGTCCTGGGCCACCTCCTTCTCCAGACCGTTTACAATCTTCTCGTACATGCCGTTAACGTTGATCGACCGCTCTGCCCCGGCAGGGTCAGCGGTGGGGGTCATTGGAAGGATCTGGATAACTAGGCTCGACCGCTAGTCTTAGAGCACAGATTGCCTTGGCACGCTATACCTATTCCGGGGCGAATGCCATAGGCAGTCCAAGGATAGTAAGCCTTTATAATAACAATATTATCGAGCTTATCGACTAAGTATCTATATTTTCAAATTTTACTACTAACCTTAAGTCAATTAATAAGCTAATTCTAAAGATATTAAAAATACTTTCTAAAATCCTTAATTTTCGAGAATTTTAGTATATATCTCTATTATAATAAATTCCCTAAGTATAGCTTAAGAATTATAAATCTCTTAGATTTTATTTCTAAAAAATAGTTTCTTTATAAAAATATTTAAAATTTAAAATTCTTGGTTTTAGAAATAAAAAAGAGAAATATTTTCTATATAAGTAAATAAAGACTAAATTCTAGAAAGTTAAAGCTATTCTATCTCCTATTTTATAGTAGAAAATAATAGACTTTAAATAAAATCTCTAGACTATAAGACTTTACTTTAAATCCTCTAGTAGTTTAGTTTAGTTTAGTTTAGTTCTAAATACTAAAACTAGAACTAGCTATAAAGGTCTAATACTAAGGAACTAGAAAAAGATCTAGACTTCTAGTTTAAACTATAAAATCTACTAATATAGAAGATATATAAGATAGTAGAGAATATAATAGGAAATACTACTATATAATAAAGAATACTAATATATAAATAGTAGGGACTAAAGTAGGAATAGTAAGTATATTATTATTGTTCTATAACTACTATATATAATAGAAAAGTAGAAAATATAATAGAGAATTGTAATACGGGTTATGTAAGTAGGTAGATAGTAGTTAGTAAATGAATATAGTATTCGATAGAGGTCTAAGAGGAGAGGGAGGAAGGTTAGGAAGTTAGGCTAGCGCCAAGCCCTACCTAAGGCACCTAGACCCTAGCTTTACTCGAGCCGATTATATATTAATTACATATAGCTAATATAGGCTTCCCTTCTAAAGGCCGCGCCCTCGTAGCCTATTCGCTATGTCCCTCGACCCTAATTATTACTAATCGCTACTAACTTAGCGTACGCAATAAGTTGTTTAATCTATACTAGATTAAACCTATAATTATTAAATAATGTTATATATCTAAACTTTACCTCTAACGACTATGCGACAATGTCCCTACTATACTATTACTATAGATAGTAAGTTAAGTAATATATTACTATAAAAACTCGAAGCTAGTAACTAATAAGAAGCCTTTACAATACGAGCGCGTTCTATCTACTATAATAGGCGAACGTAAGAGGTATTATAGCTCTTCCTCTACTTTAAGTAATACTTAGCGCTTACTTGTTCCGCTATTAGATAGAACAATACTAGGAGCCCCGCTAGCCGGGTTATAGGAGCCCTTCGTCCTATAGTAGGGAATATTAGATTTAAAGTAAGTCTTCTAAGTAAATTCTCGGGGTTTGTAGCTATACCTAAAGTAGCTAGGTTAGTTAGCTATTAAGAGACTTGGTTTCGTAGCTATTATAATCTACTAGGTTAGTTAGCCTTCGATTAACTAAAAACATAGTTCGTCTAGTTTCTATAGAGATAGCCTATTATAAGTCGAGCGGCTATATCTTCGGATATAGATATTAGGGTTAATACTAAGGAGTAACCTCTTATCCGTAGTATAGGCCCTACGTAGCTTAGGTCTATAGTTTT
>LFZO01000035.1:0-123883 GCA_001578225.1 Pseudocercospora musae | reverse complement strand
ATTCGAAGCGCTAGAGGCGCGAGAGAATACGTAGATAGGATAGCTTAACGAGGAGTTAGGTTTGTCTATAGCTAGGGATAGCTACACTAGGAGAAAGGGGATAGTTATAAGGACCTCGATAAGGTAAGGTCTCTTGCTAAGCCCTAAGTATACTAAGCGGCGCGCGCTAGGGGCGTACGCTAGACGTACGTAACTCGCATAGCCTTTTTAACCTAGCGCTCTACGTAATCCTTTTAGGAGGCACTTGTTAGTTCTACTACCTACTATGTTATCGGTTAGGCGGGTGTTCTATACGTTGCTACATACCTAGCCCCTAATAGCGATATAATTAGAACTAAGTCTATACCTCGAGAGAGGTATATATTAGGCTTCCGAGAATACGGAAAGTACTCGGTAGCTTAGATTTATTAGCAAATACCTCCTATTTAAAGCTTCTTAGTATTATAGCCGTTCCTATTATTCCTCGACCTATCCTACTATCTATTACTATACTTCTCGATCTATATTATACCTTCTTATAGAGCGATCTATACCCTCGCTTAGGGCCCCCCTTCTATATACTACTAGCTATATTTAGGGACTATTATAGTTAATCTACGCTATATAGTCCGACTATATTACTTAATAGTCTAACGATCTATCGCTTAGTAGCTAGTTAGGCCTATAAAGTAAATACAATAGTCGTTCCTATACTAGTAGAGCCTATCTCTACGCTAATATCCGCGCTAATTAAGGAGCCTATTTCTACGCTAATTAGTACTTAAACTAGTAGTTAAACGTTAGTTAATACTAGACCTTCTTAAGACGATATTATCGCTACTATCGTTACTAAGGAATATAGCAATACTCGACTTAATAGTAATAGCTATGTCTCGGCGGCTAGTAAGCTTACTCTTACTAAAGTTAGCGCTACTATAGCTTACAAGCGAGTAACTAGCAAAGTACGTAACTAGAATAATAGCTTTAAGTCTATTATTACTACTACTTAGCCTACTAATAAGCCTCTTATTAGCAATCTAGTAAGGGCTTATTATATAATAATTAAGCGCCGAGTAATTACTAGAAGGCCTCTTAACGGAGCTTCCGGAGTTGTTATTATAGAGATACTATAAGATTAACTTCTCGATAAGGCTATAGAGATACTATTTCGACTAGATAAAGTATAGCGCGAGAAGGTCTTAAATACTAAGGAGTTAAAGGCATTTAATAGCCCTACCGAGAATATACGTAATACTATACTATCGATACTCTCTTAGCGTAGTAATAGTAGTTAGGCTCTAGCTCTAGTAGTAACGGCTCTAGTAGTAACGGCTCTAGTAGTAATAGCTCTAGTAGTAGCTCTAGTAGTATTAAATCTAGCTATTCTAATAACGCCTATTTATTACGTAGAAGTTATCGACTTATCGATACTAAGTACTATCGATAGTAATACTACTTAGCTTACTAAGCGTCGTCGTTTAGACTTCGAGTCTAAACGGCTTTAGTAAGGATTATAGGTATAAGGAGCTATACTAAAGGAGGTACTATCGCCTATATTTAATATACTAAGAATACTAGCTAAGGGCCGTAGCTTAAGACGTAGAGTTAGCTCGCTATTAGAGTCTTTAAGTATCTCTATTATTAGCGCCGCTAGCGAGGCTCCGAGTATACTAAGTCCTACTAGATATATAAGCGGTATAAGCGACTTATCCGCTATAATAAGTACTATAGTAAGAGACGTTAAGTTAAAGATAGTACGTTAAATTAATACGGTCTAGTCTAGTATCTAGGCTCTATAGATAACGATAACTACTTCGTTACTATTAAGATCCTTATCTTTATTATAAATAGAGCTTCCTTCTAACGGTCTTATAGATAGTTAAACGGACCTACTAGACTACGACGACGATAGCGACGGCTTCGTAGACCTTAATGCCCTTAATAAGGAGGTATTCTCGTAGATAATTTAATATATTGCCCTTAGGGTTAGGGTTAGGGTTAGGGTTAGGTTAAGCTTAGAGTAAAGCAATTGTCGTATTCTTATTATCGAGAATATTGTAATTACTTAGTTAATATATTCTTTTACGAGTACCTCTTCGAAATCGTAGTTTCGTTTAGTACAAGAGCGCTAATATCCTCTATACTATATAAAATCGTAGGATCGGAGCTCGAATAACGAACGCTATATCGACGGCGGTAAGGGAATCGTAATATAGGATAGGTATTATAGTATATAACCCTAGGTAATGCAAAAAGCTAAGCTTTTATCGCTCGGTAAGTAGGCTTCGACTTTCTATAACTTACTACGTAATAATATATTACTCGTTTTCGTCCGTTTTTAGACGATAATACGCGCTATATACTAAAGAATATAGCGTATAGAAAAGTATATAGAATTGCTAATATTATTATTATATTTAAAGTCGTAAAGTATCTCGTATAATATACTACGTACTAGTACGGGAATACCTATACCTACCTATCTAACCTCTATCTCCTAATTTAATCTTCTCTCGATAAGTTAAGAACCTTAATCTCGTTAGTCTTATAGCCTAGTACGACTATCCGACTATAACTAAACGAAGCGCCGCTATCGAATACCTCCTTACCTACTTGAATACCTACTCTAAAGTACCTACTATAGCGTAGAAGGTCGCTATCGTTAGTCGGAGCTATAGGTATTACGGATAGTAGGTTAGCGAGATACTTGCGCGTACTCGGAGGCTTTAACTTATATAGGTAACTAATTTTATTCTCGCTACGATAACAAGTAAGGCAATTAGTAAGCAATATAGTAACGATATATATCGCTCCGACCGGCATTAACTTAACTTAGAGCCTATAGAAGTACTTTATTAACTCGAAGTTATTAATAACCTCTACGAAGCCCTATTCGACTAACTAGTAGATAGTACTTATCTCTTTTATAGCTATAGCCTCGTTAGTATTACGAAACTCGCTATTTACGGTTTTCTAGCTCCCTATTATACTATTAGCGATATTATATACTTAATTATTATATAGGAATATCCGCTCTTCGAAGGGCTATAGTAGCTATCTAGGCGGCTCGAAATACGACTTCTAGACCTTATTAAATCTACTTTCTAGTATTAGTATTATATCCCCGTATAAGCTAGGTACTAGACTATATAGTAATATTATACTATCTAGAAGGACAATGCCTTAATATTTAAGTCTATAGAAGTACTTATATCTATTATAGAACGGCCGCTAGTTATATATCGGTCTATAGTACTTCTATAGGATACTATCGATATATCCGAAGACGTACTCTATATTAATTAATCTAGTAACTATAATAGCTATTCGCTATAGGTAGGCTTTACTTAACTAATTAAAGTCCTATACTAATCGCTCCTTCTAACGTCTTACTAATTAAGTATAGGCGGCATTAAAGACCCGACTAATCTAGCTATTACTACGACTAAAGATCTAGCTTAAGTTACGTTAATAACCTAGATTACTAAGCCTTCTATAAACGATATATAGTACTATTACTAGATCGTAGCGTATACGCTTAGGTAGCTTAATCGACCCTATATCTAGTAACTCGGCTAATTCTATTACTTATTATTTACTAAAGCGGAAGTTACTCTCGAAGTTAGTATTAGGATATATCTCTAGTAACTATTACTTATCTCTTAGATACTCGTATAGTAATTTATATAGCTTATTACTACGGCTCTATCTATACTAGTATTTACGCTTAGTCTTACCCTCTCGGCGAATAGCTAGATCTAGTAGATTATCGACCTCGGAAGCTAGTAGCGCTATAGTTATTACTAGTATTCTACTATAGATAGCGATTATATCCTCGTTAAGTTCGCTATTAGTTAAAGAGCTATCCGAGTCTTATTCCGCTATAGTATACTGTAGTAATAGATATCTAGTCTATAGTACTAATTATAGTAAGGTCTAAGACCCCTAGCGCTTCTTAGTACCTCTATTGCTTACTAAGTAGTCGATCGAGAAACGCTACTAAATTAGCTACGCAAGCTCTTATAAGCCGTTATTCTAATTATTCACTTGCCGCCGCTAAAACAGCGCTATTCGCGGCTTCTTACATATGCTAAACGGCTAGAAACCTAGTGCGCAAGGTGCCTATTCTGTGCTCTGCTACTTTTGTCTCGATCTTGGCTCGTCCCTACAGATGTACAGCCACTCTCTTGGTCATGTATTTGTCGAGACCCCAAAGACCGAAGCAGCTGAGAATCGCTAGCACTCCAAATGGGATGCTGACATAGTATAGCAACGGGAAACATTTCGCGTACAAGTTCTGCCCGGCCTGCACAATCGTCGCGAGCTCTTCTGGTGTATTGATCTCCGGAAATAGCTCAAGGTAGTGACTGAGAGGACCTGCTGTCATGGTCGTGACAAGCTCTTCGATTCGTTCAGCTGGATCGCCACTATCGCCAAAGCCGACACTCAAGGCTGGGAAGGCGATGAGGTATGGATCAGTATTGGCCAGCTTCCGAACCCGAGATTTGAAGATGTTGTAGAACATGGACTTGCCAATGACCTGGCCGATCATGCGGATGACCAAGCTGAGGGCCACAGAGGTGCCGATAAGGTCGTCAGGGCTGATGACCGAGAAAACGACTTGCGACGGAAGCAAAACAGCGCCGACACCGATGAGGCCGAAGATCATTGGCGCCCAGACTGTGTTGATATCGGCAGGATCGAACAGGGACATGCAGCCCATACCTACTCAAGCGGTCAGTATGCGTCGAAGGAGGAGGATTCGATGTACTCACCAACAACCTGCAAGCAGCAGAAAAACAGCAGAACCCATTGGATGTGATTCTTGAAGACGGTGATCAGAATCGCAGAAATAATTGCACCACCAGCGATACAAAACCCGAGCGGCAACAACCAAATTCCAGCATCCTCGAAACTCGCGCCATATACACTGTATGTCTGGATGGTCCAGAACACCGTCAGGGGTACATAGTTGATGCCAGAAGTCAAACAAAGCGCAGATACGGAGAGAAAATGTCTCTTGCTTTGGACGAGACGACCAGGGAACATTGGATACTTAACGACCCATCGCTCGTAGCAGCCGAAGATGCCCAGAGTGACAACGCCAAATACCAGCATGCAGATGACTTTAGCTGCTCTCCAAGGATGGAACTGGCCGCCCCAATTAACTCCTATGAGGAACAGGACCACCCCGAGGATCGAAAGAAGACTGCCACCCCAGTCAAGTCGTTTCAGCAATTCCATCTTCGACATGCCTATGGCAGTCGGTCGTGGTGGAGGGTTGTAGTATATGAGGAGTACGACCAGCGAGATGGCAGACCAGATTCCGAGCACGAGGTAGATGTATCGCCAATCATGTTCAGCAATGAGCTGTCCATACAGTGATGCAGGAGCGAAGGGCAGGAATCCAATGACAATATAGCCGATTGTCGCGCCACGTTTCGCAACAGGCACAAGTTCGGACGCAGCAGCAACGACTGTCAGGATCTGGATACCAATAGCAGCTCCGGCAATGACCTGGCCACAGAGATAGCAAGCAAAATTTGGAGCAGCGCCTTGCAGGATGAAGGAGATGACCGCGAGGACCAGGCTGAAGCAGATGATGCCTTTGCGGCCCATCAAGTCCGACAAGCTGCCCACGAAAGGTGCAATTGCTCCAGTCGAAATGTAAGGTGCGACCAGAATCCAGACTAGGTTGTCCATGGCATCGAGGCTGAATGCGATGACAGTGAAACTCGTGACCAGGAAGAGAGGAGTAACTTCAGCGACCACGAAGGTCATTGCTAGACCTAGCATTGTCATGAAGAATGAGAATGTGATCTTTCGGGTTCTTGATCAGCGCCATGCTTCTCTCCATGGAACAAGAGTGACTAACCTTGTTCTCGACATTCTGCTCCTCCGGCTCATGTTCGCCTTTCGGCGATGCATCACCATCGCCATCGCCATCGCCATCGGTCTGCCTGGTCTCGACCTTCTCCAGGCTGGAGAGGTTCTGCTGTTTCTCTTCCGCAGGCATGGTGGTACAAGGACCTGTTCAGGCCCAAAGCAAGATCGAAGGCAGGTCGTGCTAGATGGAGATGAGAGACAACCACATGGCGGTTCTTCTATATCATCACGGGTTGATTCGCCAAGCACCTCGGTACGCTAGGTATTGCGCCTGTAGTCGGGTGCCAGTGCTACGGAAATTGGGTGGTCACAGGTATGGGCCAAGACACTGCCATGTGCGTCTGTAGCGTTCGGGAGCCAGTCAAGCAAGGATGAATTGTGCTACACAGCAGGTCTGGAAGCTTGAAAAGACATTTGTCTCTCCTTGGAGGCGGCAAGGAGCGCTTGGCAGTGGGGTACATGGTGGAACTGCTGTGAGAGACCAAAAGCAGAAACGAGCTCTACGAGATAGGTGTATACACCGGGAAGGGAGATGTGTATAGCAGTCATACTTGCTTTGTGCTTCCGCAACAACTCATACAATTCCTCACAGAAATCATACTGCTGTCGAGTCAGCTCGTACCTGGACGTGGCTTTCGCGGATCTTGGCTGCAGATCTGAAAAGACCTGGCAATATGCATATCACATTGCTGCTGTAGTCGACAGTAGCTTTCACTACTCTCTCGCCTGCACTGCAGAGCCTACCGCGCTAGTCGCTCGCCATCTCGGCTGAACATCCGTAGGTTATGCTGATACACGCCAGGTCAGATCAGCGCGTTCGCGTTCGAATCTGCTTCCGAGTAGCACATCTTGAGCCTTCTCATCGCGACAATGCAAGATGGCTTTGCGCGTGCAAGCGAGAGATGGACGTTGCAGTGTGCCTCGGGCTTGCCGTTGATATTCCTTCAGAGGTTGAGTGGGCCTTGCGGCGGAGGGAACGGACCGGTGAAAGACAACATAAAAGCAATGTTCTCGCCTTTCTCGTCACATTGAGACCTCCTGTGCCCTGCTGTAAGCACCATCGTCCAGAGCAAGAGCACTCCATTTCCACAGGCTTTCCATATCCTATGACAGGAGCGCGTGGAGCATCCCTCAAGCATGCGTCAGCATCGTGCGCCGAGTTGGATCGATTCGGCAAATAGGCGATGTGTAAGCCTTTCGTACGCGGCGTGGTGGTCTCTACGGCGCAAGCGATTGCATGCCGGTTTGAGTCAACACGCACGCGTGCACCAATAGGGACCAAGCCATAGCAGTGACCTGTGCCACACCCAGAATGTCGCCACATGAATATAGCTCACGGCTTGTTCGAAGCCAAACTTCGCTGGACTTTTGAAGCCAAGTAGGTCCAAGGCCTTGTGTGCTTGTCAGTTCCATTGACCACACCATTATGCCTCGGTAGACTTGTCTTTGCGCAGAGCGCTGCTCTTGTGCATTCACTGCATGCTCCGTCTCCTCTTGGCTATCCAGGACCACTCAAAGTCTTGATGCTTCGACGCAGTTGAGACGAGTCGAACAGGTGTTGGGCGGCGTCAGATGATCGAGTCGATTAGCATACAGTAGGCGGTGCGCTGTGACATTGTTAGGATTTGCATGCTGGCTGGCTTATGCAGAGTATGGCTGTGGGTGTCGAAAGCCTCCGGCTCCTCTTCTCTCTGAGAAGTTCTCAGCGAGATGGTTCCGTGTGCAGGGGGTGGATACTGTAGCATCATCTTTTTTTAGTAACAGCATGTTCTGAGCCTAGAACCATTTCAAGCCCTCTATCGATATCAATATGCTAGTGGCTGGCAAACAAAACATCCTCTGCACACAATACATATGTCACCACGACATGGTTATAACATGGTCACTTTCATCAGAACGACGCAAATCCTATACCACCCCACGAATTGACAGAAGCTCTATCCTACCGGCCACCCGACCAACTGACGGATCACCGCAAGTCACTCTGAAATGTGTACTCATGTTCCGACCATTGGTCGCCATCAACGGTCCTTCGAACCCAAACCCAATGCTGCAAATTCCGCACTCCAGAATCGGCAGCTCTTTGATGCTTTCTTGTCATAGACCCGCGACACACTGTCGGAACGGCCGGGAGGGATGATCCTCAGATCGGTACACATGGTTGATCATTCCTCGCAGTATCCTTGAGCATCGCAGGTGAGTAGCGCAGGCTCCAGCCAAACTTCGTTTTCATGTTGCACGACTTACGATACCATAGTGTGGTTGGTGGTTGGTGGTTGGTGGTGGTGGTGGTGGTGGGATGTAGTTCTATGTGAAGTTTGAACCTTCGAAGCATGATTAGATATTCGCAGTTGGGCTCAGAACAGCGCACGCACAAACACAAGTCATCTAGTGCACGTCTCAAGAAATTTCTGGACAACGCCACTCAGTCGACTTTGCCAAAGCGTAGGACTACGGAGCAGCGGCAACACTTGCCACAGTTGCTTCTTGGAAGGCAACGGCACGGCGAATAGTTTGAGGCCAACACCTCGAGGTCCACCCGGGGGCCGGAGGACACCTCGAGCTGTTCTTTGATCACTAATTTGAGCAGCATTTACATGGACAGGAACACTAAATGATGCCCTGCTGCTGTATTCCTCGCGCAAGAACAATCTCAAGCTTTGCCCGGATTCGCAAACCCTGCAGTTGACCACCAATCTTGACCTGCAAGCTTATCAAGCTAACCCGGACAACTTCTCGACCATGTCGCCAGCTTGAGGTCCAGATTGGGTCAGCCAAAAGAAAGTTGCAATGCGGCACTTCGAGGCAAAGTGGACGCACGAATGAACACCACAACGATCAAGCATTTCGACAGTAAGCTCCGCAAGGCAACCCTGAAGCCTCACGGGGTGGTGGAAGAATGCGGCCGGCTCCATCCATTTAGCACAGCTGGTCCATGACCATGCTCGTTAATATAGCATAATAGGAGCCATCGCCGTCTCTCCTCGAGGCAAGTTCACTTCCGCTGGATCTGCGGAAGAACGAGATACGTCACAATGGTATCTCAAGAAGCATCTCAGCCATCCGCGGCATACTACACTGGCTCGCCCAAGTACGTCGAGGATGATTCGCAAAAGGCACGCCATGATGAGGAGAAGGGCGGAAGCTCGATCGACACCTCGGACGCGGAAAACGGACATCAGCTGAAGCGGGAGCTGCAAGGTCGCCACATGCAAATGATTGCAGTAGGAGGTGCAATTGGAGCCGGTCTTTTCGTGGGTTCTGGCTCCGCATTGCAAGCTGGAGGTCCGGCTTCTCTGGTGTTGGGCTTCATTGTAAGTATCCACGGACACAGGCGTATACATTCATGCTGAAATTCATGTAGATCATCGGATTCATGCTTCTTCTGACAATGCAAGCTTTGGCCGAGCTGGCCGTGCTGTTCCCCGTAAATGGTGGGCACCACGCCGCGTGTTCAATGGTATGCTGGAGGTAACCGTGCTGACCTCGAATATCAGGAGCGTTCTTCACATATGCTGTCCGGTTTATCGATCCTTCATGGGGCTTCGCAATTGGCTGGGACTATGCAATAGGATGGTTGGCCATTTTGCCGTTCGAAATTACGGCAGCTAGCCTGACGATCAAGTTTTGGGATTCGGCAAAGGACATCAATATTGGCGTCTGGATAACTGTTTTTCTGGTAGCCCTGTCAGCTGTGCAGATATTCGGCGTCCGTGGCTACGGTGAAGTCGAATTCGTGCTCAGTATCATCAAAATCCTGGCTTGCACCGGATTTATCATCCTTGGAATCATCATCGACTGCGGAGGTGTGCCAACTGACCATCGAGGCTATATCGGAGCTCGCTATTGGCATGACCCGGGTGCGTTCCGTCATGGTTTCAAAGGGTTCTGCTCCGTCTTCGTGACAGCGGCATTCGCTTTTGGCGGCACAGAGCTTAGTGGTCTTGCGGCAGCAGAGGCAAAAAATCCTTTGAAGTCGATACCACAAGCGACAAAACAGGTGTTTTGGCGTATAGCGTGAGTATGCCATCTCAATTCGAAGCCAGATCATGCTAAGACTGTCGCAGCTTCTTCTACGTTGTATCACTCTTCATTCTTGGCCTGATCGTACCCTCGGACTCAGATGTGCTTCTCAACTCCCATGGCGCCAATACCAAAGCATCGCCGTTTGTCCACGCAATGGTCCTCGCCGGTATCAAGGGTCTGCCTTCGGTATTTAATGTGGTCATATGCCTCTCGGTACTGTCAGTCGCAAATAGCAGTGCTTTCGGGAGTACAAGAACCATGCAAGCCCTGGCAGCTGAAGGCATGGCGCCTAAAGCTCTGGCCTACATCGACAAACGCGGCCGTCCACTGTGGTGCGTACTAATTCAACTCTCTTTCGGACTCTTGGCGTTCGTGAATGAGGCTACTAACGGTGGCCCGCAATTCTTCAACTGGCTCTTGGCTTTGACGGGTCTCGCAAACTTCTTCATCTGGGCTACCATCTGTTTTAGTCACATACGATTCCGAGCTGGCTGGAAGGCGCAAGGCAGATCGATCGAGGAGATCCCTTACAAAGCATTCTTCGGCATCTGGGGTTCCTACCTTGGCATTGCGATGAACATCCTATGTCTAATTGCATGCTTTTATGTCGCTCTGTGGCCAGTCGGCGGCTCACCGAATGCTGAAGACTTTTTCGAATCTTACTTGGCCGCCCCATTGATTCTGTCAATGTATATATGCTGGAAGGTATACCGCAGAGACTGGAAGCTCTTCATCCGAGCCGCCGAAATGGACGTAACAACTGGTATGCGACATAACCTTGCAGAGTTAAGAGAAATGGCAGAGGAGAGGCAGAGAAGCCTTGGACTGGCTAGCTGGCCGAAGCGTATTGTCAGAGCTCTTTTCTAACCGAATCCACGAGTCAAGAGAAATGGCAGAGGAAGGCAGAGAAGCCTAGGACTGGCTAGCTGGCCGAAGCGTGTTGTCAGAGCTGTTTTCTAACCAGATCTACTTCCTGATCAATATTTCTATGTTGCGACAATGTTCTCTGCTAGCAAGAAAGAACCCCTCGATTACATTTCTAGGCCCGTGTCGGCCGAGCCCGATCGCAATCCCACGTCCATACTAATGATAAGCTGCTCTGCTTCGACATTACACATATCAGAACCCGTTGAACCATACAGAACCCTAGCTTGGCTGCGGCTTGCATGCCTTGACGTTGCTTTATTTGCGGACTCGGATCCACTTGCCGCTGAAGCTTGATCTGCCCGTTAGGCACCTTGCGCAGAAGGTTTCCAGCACGCAGAGCCCTTGGGGGTCCGGGGAGGTCTAAGATCAGCCACGATAAACGGCTTAGGTTATGTGCATAGAGAGACCTGTTATCCTCAAATTATAAAGGCTAAGTAGGGCTAAAGGATCATCTTTCGAAAATGAGCACAGGTAACAGCATAAGCTCAAGCAGTTACCCGTGCTTAACTTGACTGTTAGGTGTAATCCTTCATCCTTTAGACTATGTCCCCTGAAGGCGTTGTTATCCTATCTTACCGTTTGGATATCCGGAAGAGACTTTAAGCCACTTTGCATAAAGGAGATTATAAGACAGTTACCCTCCGGTGGCACCCCCAAGGTCCGAGCGTCGCAAACTCTCTGCGCAAGGTGCCTATTGCACAGTTAAAGAGCTGGATCCTCTCCTTATTATAACGGCTTCCGACATGTACAAAGTTTGAACTCCACTGCATCTTGCTCATCTCTGGTTTACTTTCATTAGCCGTGAAATTAACAGAGTCGATCGTAACCTCACGACAAACGCGGCCAGTCAATTCTGGAGAATATGGGAAATGAATGCGATTTGAGTTATGCGTGAAACACGGCTGGGGTTTCACGACTGTACCATATGCCACAAACGGTCAACAATGCTCTTCGATCGGCGACAACATCACGGCTGTCAGAGATCCATATTGTATCGAGTACATCTACATGTGCGGCGAGGCCAGTCTCTAGAGCCATCACCTACAAATCCCAAGCTCAAGCTGTAACGAAGCAATGGAATGACAAGACGACAAAGCACTTTGCTTGAAATCTCATTGCGCTGTCCGTCTTGATCAAATCATCCCTCATGAGCCATTCTCACGCCGGCGCCGTCGCAAAACTCAACGTAACATCAACACCCGTCAAATCCACAATACCAACATGATCATAACCAGCACAAATCTTAGTCAAAACCAACGTCCTTCCCAAATCCCATCTCCAATAAAAGCGCAATTCAAGGTCTTCGTAATGGACCCAGCATCACTATTCATCCCTTCGCATCCATTCTGCCCAGCAGGACAAATCCTGAGAAAGGCTGGATATGAGGGTCATGAATCTTCTGAATGATAGTGGGCACTGACGTCGTTAACATACACCTGGACATGTCGTGCCGATGTCGAGGGATGATGGCAGACCAACATCGTTGCCGCCGCAGAAATACTGCATTTTGGCGTTGCTGACGGGTGTGGCTAGGTATGTGCCGGTTGGTGTTGCTGTCGATGTTGATGTGGAAGCGGTGGGTGCTGAAGGGATCGTTGTGGTGGCGCGAGGATCGTGAGAGGAGATGCAGGGAAAACCTCGAGAAATCGCGCTTGAGGCCAGGACTTTCAGAGCTGAAGGTGTTGCGATGGCTTGGAGGCCTCTGGCAGCTGTCGAGGATTGGGTTGGTTCAAGTCCGTCCACTGTCATTGCTTGCTACGCCTCGTTCGTATGTCTCGGTGTCAGCGGTATATCAGGAGAGGAGTTCATGATACTTTTGAGATAAGCACGATTCAGCTAAGAAGCTAATACCGCTCTCGCCTCACTTCTGCACCCGAGCCTGGGTGCTTAGGAACAGGACGCAAGCCGCCACAATTGCAACAGCCTGTAGTCAGAGTCAGATTACCCGAATCTACATATGCCTCACCACGCGGCAGAACTCACGACAACAGTAAAAACCACCTGCGTTCCCCATCCACTCTGCACAAGCGCCTGTCGTCGACTGTATCGATTCACAGTTTTGACATAATTATTCAAACCTGCAACTCTCGTCAGCTTCACCAGCCATCGCCCTCACCACAGTATCTACGCACCACTGCCCATACAGCAAAGCGCAAGCACCCAAAACACAACGCCAAAAGGCAGAGCGACCTTCCTCTCCAACTCAGTCGGCTGGTGTTTGAGATGGAAACTGATCAGGATCGCCACAGAAACGACAGCCATATAGATTGACAAACGTAACCATGACAGGAACGTGCGTTCTGCTGCACAATGGTCCCGGGCATCGGAGTCGTTGTTGTCGAAGAGGAGCGGTGCTAGAAAGGGGCGAGAAGAGAAAGCTGGAAGTCTGGCATCGTTGCTTCTATCATCGAGTGAGCCCAGGTCACATGATGCGTTGGCGGGAATCATACGTACTGGTGAACGAGAACGGGTTTGCGGTGGAAGGGATTGTACAGAAGATTGTACGGTTCGTGGAAGAGCGCGCGGTCTGCAGAAGAGAGCGAGAGTGAACGTGAAGATGGCATGGCTTCGTTCGTATCTACAATTCGATGAAGTCTGCTACTGTATGCGACGTGGGTGTTCGATAGCACTCATTGTGTCGATGTTGATGTTGTGTTGCGACGATGACATGCCGCTACGTACCATACGCTTCGGCTCTCCGGATCAGGTCTTGGCGTCACATGGCGAGAGCATTCTGCCAAGACAAGTACTCAGATCACGTGTCAGTGGCGGTCTCGACTAAAAACACGACATTCCCCCGCGAGGCATAGTGCCAGTTTCCACTCCTTTAGAGCATCTAATGCATTAGGTCGCAATACTCTTGACAACCTTCTCGACCAGCTTATGGATCGGAGACGGCGATATCAAGTCGAATATGGTGACATCAATATTCACTTCCTTCAAGATCCAATTCCTGATCTCAATCGCAACCAGTGAATTGATCCCATAAGCCGGTAGTGAGCGGCTGGCATCAATCCGGTCCTCCGTAACTCCCAGACACCTGGCCAACTTATGCGCAAGCAGATCGGTGACAACCACGCTCAGCTCATCCGGTGTCTTTGCGCCTTTGAGACGTTTGAGAAATGAAGGCCCAGCTGCTGCTGACATGTTTGAATCATCGCCACCCGTTGCCAGTGGGGAGAAACGTGGGTCCTGGAGATAGAAAGGCGGTTCTATCCCGGCTGCCAACGCAGCTCTGTGTGATGCGATTCCGGTCGGCACTTGAGGCGGAAAGTTGCACAGTCCAGATATTTGGTCTTGTATCGTTGCACGTACGAGCCTCTGGAGTTGCGCTTCACCAATTCCGAAGCACGACCATTCAGATAGATTTTCTGTCATGCCTTGTTCGGCAAGTACACCGACATCGTTGATGATCCCAAGGTCAAGAATCACCGCCCGGAGCTTTCGAGACCGACGGTAGTAGGACAAGGCGTCTCGGTAACTACTTCCTGCTCCGTATGAGGCTTGTCCGATGTTTCCGAAGAGACCTGCAAAAGAGGAGAGGGTGATGAAGAATTCGATGGTGTCGTCTTGGGGGAGGAGGGAGTGGAGATTCCAGCTTGCCTGGACCTTGGGTCGCAGAACTTGCTGCCACTTGTCGAAGTCCAATTTGGCGAATAGTGCGTCACAGAAGACGGCGGCACATTGAAGCACTCCGCGGATAAGTGGCATCTCCGATCCACATAGGGCGAGAGACTCCTCTAAAGCGTCTCGATCTGCTACGTCACAGGCGCACGCCCGGGCATCAATTCCTTGGGAGGACAGATCGTCGAGTAAGGTTTTTGCTGCAGTTGACCTTGCACCAGATCGATTCATGAAGCAAAGATGTCGTGCTCCGAGCTCTACCAACATGAGTGCAAGGCTTCGTCCGATGCCACCCAGGCCACCGATGAGGAGGTACGTAGCGTCGGGATCGAGCTGGCAGGACGATCCGCCGTCACCAAGTACCGGGACGACATCTTCTGGCGTCCAAGAAAGTAGCAGTTTCCCACTATGCGAGCCGGTCTGCATCGAACGCGCCGCTTCATGAATCTTGGAGACTGCGAACGTGGTGCGTGGACTCACAGGCTTCGTGACTCCACGGCGTACAAAGTCTAGGGCTCCGTCGAGAAGTTGGCCCGCGAGACGTGGGTTATCTCTAATGATATGCTCCACGTCGAATGTAGTGTACGTTGCGCCGACCTCATGCGGTGGTTGCACTTTGTCTAAGATAGCCTGTACTGTGATTAGTAGGGGCAAAGTGTGGAAAATTTATGGAGACTCATACCTTGCCCACTTCGACAAATGTTCCACCCGGCGCAAGAACTTTCTAACTCTCTCGAAGCATATCGCCGGACAATGACTTCAGCACAACATCGACTCCACGTCCTCTTGTCAGACGTCTTATCGCCATTGCGAAGCTCGGATCGCGAGAGTTGAGGATATGGTCATCCGGTATACCGTACTGTGTTTTCAAGAGTTCTCGCTTCGCCGCAGAGCCCACTGTCACGAAAACCTCCATGTCAAAATGCTGAGCGTATTGGATTGCCACTTGTCCCAGACCATCAGCACCGGCGTGGATCAAGACCGTTTGTCCAGCTTCGGGTCTTGCGAGGCGTACAAAGACGTTGTAGGCCGTGCAATGAACCACAGGTAATGATACTGCCGTTGCCAAATCCATCGAGCCCGGTAAATGTCTGCATGTGCTTGCTTTGACTTTTGCGATAGAGCTATGCATGCCAATGCTCAGGCAGAGTGCCATGTCGCCAGGCTTGAAGGCTGTGACCGCTTTTCCGACAGATAGCACGGTGCCGCTCCCCTCTGCGCCTTCCATGGTTCCCGCTACTCGGCCCATTGCGATCATGATGTCTTTGAAATTGAGGCCAGAATATGCCACCTGCATCAGCACCTCATCGTCTGCGATTGCGTCTTTTATGGTCTTGTCCTCGACAAAGTGTAGTGTGTCAAGCTGTCCGAGCTCGCCGATTTGGAGTCTCCGAGCAATGCCATCTCCTCCTAATGGCATGGACTTCTTCATATTGACCTCGCGACCAGATATCCAGTCGCTGAGGACAGGATCGGCGAATATGCGGTCAACGTGCACGATACCTCGTTCATCTACCGAGAACTCGTTGTCGCTGGTCTGCGCTGCGATAATTTTGAGAATCGCTTCGATTGCGTTGTCCTTTTCGGCATCGAGGTGCAAGGTCTGAATGCTGATCGCAGCATCTTCATTTCTAATGCTACGCGCCATTCCATCGATTGCAAAGAACGAAGGGTCGTCTTGACCAGTCACCCAGAGTATTGACGAGGCAGTGGAGAAGAGGATTCCTACCTCCTCAAACTGTTGTTCGTCCATGTCGGCAATAAGTGACTGCTTGACTTCCACCAGAGAGACGCATTTCGCACGTTTGAGCAATGGTGCATACGATGCTGTCACCGGCCATTGCACTCGAATGGGACGGTAACCTTGCTGATCCAGTCCCTGTTCCAGACGTGTGGTTAGTGAAATTTCAGCTTGACCAGAGTCTGCTGATTCGAGAATCACGATTTCGCCTGGCGCAGTGCTCTCCGGCAGGACATCACTGAGAGCGGCAATGACAAGACTCTCGCCTGAATCGTTCTGTATGGTCGTGTGAATCTCTGCGTTGTGCTCTCTGAGTGCCACCTGCAGGGTGTCTGAAGGACCAATGGCAGCAATAAAAGCGTTCGGTCTCAAGAGTTTCACAGTCTCATCGAGGGATTTTCTCAGTGCTACTTGACTGAGCGTGTTGGGGTCAGTCAGAATTGCGACATCATATGTGGCTGAGACGTCCGATGTTGCTGAAGGATCTCTCATCTGTATTCGATTCTCGTCCATCATCCACGATGCGTGCTTGGCATTGATCACTGGCCATCGGCGATCGTGATCGGAACTGCGCAAAAGCGATGTCTCGCCCAGCTCAAGGATGGCGGCGCTGGGCAAGCATCGAGACACAAGATGAACAAACTAGAGGTCCGTCGTTAGCACTCAATCGGTGAAAAGGCACAGGCGACTGAGCGACTTCCACATACCTTAGCGACAGTCTTTGTGATATCTACATCTCCAGGCTCTGAGCTCAGAAGCTGTGACAGACCACCAGAGCCCAAGAGCCGGAGCGAGGGTACTTTCTCGATATGGCTGCATACATGATAGGATGGACCATCTTCAAGCACAGAGCGACCAGCAATCTGGGCCAATTTGAGTCCAGTGAGAGATAGGACAGGACGTTGGGAGGAATTCTCCAATGCGTATATGTTGCTCAGGAACGCGTGGTGGCCTCGACGATGAACATTGGAGAAGACGGCCAATTGCTCGCCTTCGTGGGACGGGATGTCGGCGGCAATGACAAGCTCATCTATCGCCGTTGGGATTGGCGTGCGAGTGACAAGTCCAGCTGCAGCTATGATTGTCTGTGTGATAGGATCGAAAGTGGCGGGATGGATGATGAATGGGCGTGGTCCATCATGGTCGCGATGACCAGCCGGGTTAACAACATCGACCAAGCAGCAACTTTGGCCCTCGCCCATACGAATCTGGGCAATGTTACGGAACGCAGGTCCGAATTCCAATCCAATTCGTGCCATTTCGGCGTAATATGCTTCTGGAAGAGCCGAGCGTAGGCAAGCAGTCTGTGCTTCTGTGAACCGTTGCTGTATGATGAAGTCTTGCTCTGCAAGTTCGCGTGCCACGGCGGAGTCTGCTGTATCTGGGACATAGTCGACTCGGACAAAGCCTGTACATTTACGTTTGATCGCTTCGCCGTCAGAACAAGAGGAGATGGTAGATCGCTGAATCCGGACCACACAACCCGTTCCCGCTTACTTGAAGGTCGCATGCACAAATCTCTGGTACGAGCCAGGCCACAATGTCTGCATTCCACGAATTTTAAATCCCGGGTCGACAGCAGCAAATACCTCCTCCCAGTTCTGTGCAGTACGTTCCCAACCGTTGTGCAGAGCATACATGGCCAAGTCCGAGACTCTGAAATTGTACATGTGTTAGTCAACACTTCTCTTTGGGTGATACAGTTCAAGCTTACCTTGTATATTGCTGCTCGTACGAGACTTCACATCGCTCCGGCAAAACAATGTCGCAGATGACGACATGCGCACCTGATTTCAGAGCAGGCTGAAGATTCCGCAAAATTTCTTTGCACTTCTCATCGGACCATTTGTGGAAGATGGCTCGGAAGAAGTATACGTCGGCGTTTTGAACGGGTTGAGGTCCCGAGAAGATGTCGTAAGGCCGTAAAGAAATTCGATGACCCGCTTCTTTGTCCACTAATACTCCGCCTGGTTGATATTCCTGGACTATAGCCTTGTATATCACAGAATCCATGTCCTCGACCACGAACTGGATATCCTTAGTAGCCTTGGCGATGGCTAGAGAACCATATCCGTGGTTTCCGCCTACGTCGACGAAAACACTTCCAGGTCGATCAATTTCTTGCCAAAGTGGGTAAGAAGATAGACCTTTGGCATCTGCAGCGCTCATGATGGCCTTGAAACAAGCCTCATCGGGGAAGCGGTCCATAAGACCTTCGCCATCAAATGCGAGGTTGAATGCCGTATGCTTGGGATCTTGAGATCCTTGCCACTTGTCCATTGCTTCAAGAAGCTTCATCATGGAGGGAAGAACGATGTCGAGGCTAAATTTGCAGAGAGATCGGATGCCCGGAGCTTTGAACATTTCAGAAATGACAGTGTGCTTGATGAGTCCTGGCGAGGGCCCTTGGTAGATCCCGTGGACAATGGCTTTGCGAATGATCTTCTCCAGTCCTCGCTGCGGGGTGCTCAGGCTTTTGGATAAATCCGAGAATGTAATGCCTTCATCCGGAACTGAGTTCGCGATGTCGTGCTGGGTGAATGTTTGCAGGACTGTCACATCGTAGACCTAGAACGCATGAAAGTTTCAGCGGCTATCACGAAATCGTTTTGCTGAGGAGTCATAGAGCATACCCGGCTCATGTAGGTGAACAGGATCATGTCTGGTGTCATGGCTTTCATCTTGATCTTTTCCGCTCCATCAATGACAGATTGGCGTGCCTGGACATAAGCCTCATCTTGGTCACGTTCGCCAGGCCATTGCACGCTCCTGGCGCTGTAATCATCGTAGAGTCGCGCCTGTGCGAGCAGGTCTTCAACAAGCGGTGCGAGTGCCATCTATTCTTCTGGACTGTGTTGTTCATCAATCTCTGGGGGACTCGAGTCACGACTGACACCTAAGAGCCTCACATATGTGACCCAGAGGCCGGGCAAGAGGACAAGCCAACGACTTCATGATCACGGCGCTCTGTTCAAATCGGCTACTCGCGTCCAGAAAGGCTGTTTCCAAGCATTTGTCGTGCTATGGGTTCTCTCGTGCTATGGGTTCTCTCGCCGATCCTTGCTTGTTGGCCGGGGCCGGAGCTCACGCCATCGACCGGGGAGCTAGGCCACATCTACATTAGATTCGGAACAGCCGAACCTTCTTTTCACTACAGTCTACCGTGACTTGTCGAACACCTTCCCATGTCGAAAGCCTGAGAGAACCTTGAGAGAAGGACAACATTCGATCTGGATGTACTGTATGAATTGCCCGACACAAGGCCAGCACACACCAATTTTGGCGTGGATGTCTGGGTTCAGCCTCGGATTCGCGGGTGAGCTCCAAGTAGTGAGCATTGCTACCGCTCTGAGGTGTGGCATCCTGGCCGGGCACCTATCGCGAATCACCGGGAACTACTTCGAACAGGTCAACCACCGCGGTATTTTCATTCGCAAGGATGTATCGCCTCAATCATCACAGCTCACGAGAGCTTCACTGTTTTGTGATCCTTGTGGTTCCCGTTCAATTCGGAGAACCTTCGAACACAGTCGATGAGGAATTGGCGAAACACCGGCGATGACTTTGCTGTCGACAACGATTTGCATGCGAGAATGGTGCTCGCTCAGAGAGCTCGGTACCAGCAGACTGAGTCTTCGAACCTGCCTCCGTCGAACCCGAACGTGTGTATATTGCAGCCTGGCAGCAAAGCCAAGGTCTAAAGCAAAACCGGCGACATGACTGTTCAGAGTGTCACAACAGCGCCGCTACAGCGATCAATCGTGAAAGAGGTACAGAAAAATGGAGTCTTGAGGCGAATCACTACTGACGATTATGAGATCCTGTCTTTCGCGAAGAATGCCGATGTCTTCTATTTGTGCATTGCAGCCACGGGCTCAATGCTCCAGGGTGCTTTGATGCCAGTAATGGTAATGGATCACGAACTGTTGTGCCTTGATCATGAAGTACTGATCGTGGGTTACCAGACTTTGGTCTTCGGTACGCTGGCGGGGAAGTTCACAGATATCACCAATGGGACGATCTCAGAGCAAGAATTCCGCCACAGTCTGGCTAAGTCCACGCTCTACTTTGTGTATTTGGCCTTTGGCGAGCTCGTTGGAAGTTATGCAATGTGGATTGGGTTCACATTGGCCGGCGAGAACATTACCAATAGGATTAGGTACGCTTCGCCGAATTCGTCACGACAGTCTTGTCATCACTGCTTACCTTCAGTCTAGACGCCACCTTCTGACTTCACTCTTTCAGAAAGGCGTTGCCTTTATTGATCAGTCTGATACCGGCGAAATTACCACTCTTATCAGCGCCGATGCTGATGCTGTCAAAGATGCCCTTTCCAGCAAGCTCGGAAGAGTGATTGCGGCATTCACCAGCGTAGTAGTGGCATTCTTCATTGCGTTTTCAAGATCATGGCGCCTCACATTGATCATGGGTAGCGGCTTGCTCGCCTTTGCAGCTGCGGGAGGTGGAGGCGCGTATTTCATCTCCAAATTCACTCAGCAATCGCTCGCTGCACAATCCGAAGCGGCATCAATCGCCCAAGAGGGCATCAGCGGAATCACATGCGTAGTCGCAAACTCTGCACAGACTCTACTCATGCAAAAGTATCGAGCATGCCTTGCGAGAAGTCAGCGACCCGGAATCCTCGCCCGAATTAGTGGCGAAATGATGATAGCTGTAATCACGAGTATCGCTACTTGTCTCTTCAGCTTGGCGTTTTGGCGAGGTTCACGATACTACGTCAATGGTCAAGCAAGCTTCGCAGATGTCCTTATTGTCCTGCTTGGTACGTTCTGGTTGTTCATTCTGTGTGCGGGTCAGGCTCGTATTGATTGTATGATACAGCTGTTTTGCTTGGCACCGCGTCTCTGGGACTAGTGGGCCCAAATGCACAGGCAGTGGCTGCTGGCTTAACCGCTGGGAAAAGGATCTTTGCCATGGTGGCCAGGACTGTTCCGATTGACTCTCTGTCAGAGACAGGCATCCAACCAGACCGAGTCGATGGCCGCATTCGATTCAAGAACGTGGACTTTGCCTACCCTACAAGACCAAATGTCAAGGTCCTGAGCGAATTCAACCTCACAATACCAGCGAAAAAGACGACAGCAATAGTCGGCGCCTCTGGCTGCGGCAAGAGCACCATCGCGAAACTGATCCAGCGTTACTTTGACCCTTATGCGGGCTTGGTCTCGCTCGATGATCGCGTGCTCTCGACTCTGAGTCTCAAATGGCTCCGAAGACAAATCTCTGTTGTGTCTCAAGAGCCTGACCTTTTCAACGCATCCATCTATGATAACATTCGATACGGATTGACTCGATCCGGTGAAGGCTTCAGCAATGCAGAAATGCGTAGAAAAGTGGTAAGTGCTGCACGCAGTGCTAATATTCACGACGCTATCATGGCTATGCCACAGGGATACGAAACCATTGTGGGACAGCGAGGTAGTAGACTTTCGGGTGAGTGCGAACAACCACATGCAGAGCACCTCATGTGAACTACCTCCAGTGAAGTAGTACTTCCTCATTCGTCAGCATCCCTATCCTGCGAGTGCTATGTACTGACATGCTTGTCAGGCGGCCAGCGTCAACGCGTGGCAATAGCTCGAGCGCTCGTGAGCGATCCCAGGATTCTTCTTCTGGATGAAGCGACCTCGGCATTAGACGCCGTCTCAGAAAATTGTGTTCAAGACGCCATTGCTGCATGCGCTGGAGAGAAGACAATAGTCATCATCGCACATCGCCTGTCTACGATCAAGACCGCCGATTTCATAGTTGTCATGGATAAAGGCGGCATTGCCGAGACGGGACGCTACGAGGATCTCATGCAGAAGCAAGGCAAGTTCTACGGCCTGCAAAGTGAACGAGACCTAGAAAGCAATGAAATTTGCACTCCAGGTGATTCGAACGTAAGTTCTGAAACTGTGGACACCAAGATCGCTCGAAGCATCAATATAGGCGATGCCTCGGAAGCATGGTCGTCTACCGGACTCCTTCCACCCGGTGGGACGCAGCACGACTCCAGCATAAGTCAGAGCCAGCAAGGTGTTCACTCACACAAGACCTCTGGAGCAGTCTGGAAATTCATACTGGACTCGAACAGGGAAACGCAATTTCTCGCAACCTTTGGTTTGGTCTGGGCCATCATTTCCGGTTCTTGCTCAACCGTTCAAGCATACCTATTTGCCAATGTGAGTTACTTCGATGTGACGGTTCCATTTCTCATCTGCTAACGAGATCCATCAAGGCAGTGACCAGCTTCAGCAAAAATCACGATGATGACCAGGACTTCACTACCAATGTGGACTTATGGGCACTCCTACTCGTTGTTCTTGCGACTGTCTCTCTTTTCGCATCAGCAACCCGAGGGAGCGCCCTTGCTGTCTGCTCCGAGAAATTCATGATCAAGGCTCGACTGACTGCCTTCGAGCATGGCAATTGCACGGGCGGTCTTGGGAAATCCAGCCGTTTTGCTATTAGACGAGGCGACATCGGCATTGGACAATGCGTCCGAGCGTCTGGTTCGGAGTGCAATCAACAATGCCGCCCGCGGTCGTACGACTATTGCCGTCGCCCAAAGGTTGAGCACAGTTCGCACGGCGGACTGTATTTATGTGATTGACCACGGCCGTGTTGTTGAGCAAGGCACGCACGAGCAACTCCTGGCAGCTTCAGGCGTCTACGCACGCGTGATACGAGTGCAGGAGATTCAGCAGTCATCTTAGATCTACTTTTTCATTCAGCGGCTACTTGAACAGCATCGCTATACTGGAATCGAGACCTTGAGCCACGATAGCTCGGCGAATACATCGATTTCTAGAAGAAACAGCTTGGTAGAATGGGTCATGTTAGGTGAAGGTGGTAGCTATGATGGCACCGGACAGTGTGCGATCACCACGCTGACTGTGTCATATTGCTTGCCGGGTTAATGCACATCACCGAATAATACCCCGGGCTGGCCTGAATGTCAAGCAATTTTGTCCAAGCGTCATCTTCTCATGCTTCATCGTCCGTCAGATCAAAGAATTATTCAAACACACACTCTCTGTCTCTTACCATGGTCTATAGCTGGAGCTACGGCAAGCTTCTTCTCTACGCTCAACTCTATGCACCAGGACTCATCCTTGCCGGCAAATCGATCCCTGGAAGAGTTGTTGCTCGAGAGGTCGTCGCCGATGTTGCTGTCATTGGAGGAGGCGCATCTGGAGCTTATGCAGCCTCTCGGCTGCAAGACCGCGGGTTCACTGTCGCTCTTGTCGAGCAACAAACGCGGTTGGGTGGCCACTCTCAAACATTCACGGATGCCACTACCAACGCAGCCATAGAGTATGGGGTTGTCTTCTTTCACGACAACGAGGTGACAAGGCGTTTTATGCACCGCTACGACATTGAGCCTTACAGGAACTCCATCACCGACCCAGCCCATCGTATTGAGTTCTACGACCTGCAGACTGGAACGCATGCCGATTTCCATCCACCAGAACTTGACGCGGTACAGTCTGCTTTGGCGAAATATGATCGTGTTCTGACCGAAAATTACTTCTATCTGGATCAAGGCTATTCTTTGCCCGATCCTGTTCCTGGAGACTTACTCCTTCCATTCCTGGATTTCGCAAAGAAACATCACCTGGGAGACATGTTGAACATTGCTTTCCAGATGGGCCAAGGTTATGGAAACTTTTTGGACGTTCCAACTCTCTATGCTATGAAGATCATCAGTCATGGTCTTCTGCAGCAAGTCGCTGAAGGCTCGCTGCTCAGAATGCGGAACAATAGCGACCTTTACGCTCGAATCCAGGACGACCTGGGATCAAGAGAAGGATCACTATTTCTGGGGTCGCACATTACACATATGGACCGCACAGCAGATGCAGATGGCTTCATCACTCTGCCCATCGAGGATGGACATGGTGCGAGAACTCGGATAAAAGCCAGACAAGGTCTGTTGAGCATTCCACCCGTGGCAGAAAATTTGTCTAAATTCATGGATCTCGACGGCCTCGAGACATCTCTCTTCTCCCAGATCAAATGCAACTACTACTGGGCTGGAGTGTTACGCAACGCCCGCCTTCCGAAGTACGAAGTGCAGAATGTCGATCTGCACAATCCCGGCGGAGTACCAACATTGCCCGGAATGTATGTCTTCGAAGCAACCGAAATCCCAAACGTTCACACGTTCTGGTATGGCGCGGACACAACCACAGGGGATCAAACGGATGACGAAATTCGCCATCATGTCTTGACGACAATAAGATTGCTACGTGACGCAGAAGACGAGGATGTCGATGAGATAGAGTTCCTGGCCATCGAAAATTTCAGCCCTTTTGCGTGCATGGTCAACTCGACCGCCATTCGTGACGGCTTCTACCGTCAGCTGTACGAGCTCCAAGGGCGCAGGAACACGTGGTGGACTGGGGCAGCATGGCATACGCATGATTCGAGCAAGCTATGGGAGTTCACGGAAGAACTGTTGGAGGATATAAGTCGGCAATTGAGGGACGTTCAGAACGCCGCCGTGGACGCCAAGCAGGATCTGTAGAAAGGGGAAATCAACCTCGATGATAGAAATTCTATATCGTAGTCACTCGACTTTAGGGCTTCGTACTTAGCCTACCGCTTTAAGGACGAGTATGTGTAGGAGCCATGATCCAACGGCTCGGTTATCTCAAGGTTAAACAAGTATAACACATCCCTAACTTCCCGAGATCACAACCCCTGTTCCGGCTGCCAAGGCTTCAATTCCGTGTCTCAGCCTGACCACATCAGCCTCTTTGATCGGAACCCGATGGGATCCTTCCCATTCCAGGAGACGTCGAGACTTCGGATCACAGTATTCTTCGTATAGTTGCGTATGGACCCATGTCGGCAAACGTTGGCAGTACATCTGGTCCGGCTTTGCTAAGTACAGGACCTTCGGCGAAGACTAGGTGGAACCGGCGATCGAGATGCCTGATAAGGACTCGGCATTGTGTCTTGAAAATCTTGGCCGATGATCCACCTCCATGCAGGCACAGGATACGTGGCGTGTTCCGTGAAGGGATCGAGACTTCGTGCATGGTGCGAGGCATGTCTGTAAGGTTTTTTTTTTGAGTTGCTGCAGCAGGGCTTGAAAAAAGTTAAGACCTTGGAGCTTTATACATTTTCTCGATGATTCGGACAAGAAAGCCGGATCTTGCGCTGAGGCGCCAGTATCCTGCTAATTGTTGTTGAGACAGCGACTTCGCCGACTCCTTAGCCAGATATCAGCCTCTAGTTCGGATGCCATGTCTGAGCGATGACGGAGTCTGGCGGACTGCTGCTTACTGAGTGAGCTTTGGTTGACGCTGAGCCGCTCGTCAGAGCGCGCAATTCTGGTGACCATCAAGGAGCAAAGAGACGGCCTTCTCAGACATGGAGGAATCACATCTTGTTGTTACAGCCATCGCACTCTTGATAGCCTTGGTATACTGGTTTGTTTCCATTCGACCAGATCCACTGAAGCATATCCCGCTGGTTGGAGAGGGAAGTCGTCGAAAAAGAATCCAAGCCTATCATTTTGGAGCGAAGAAGATCTTTGCTGACGCATGCGAGAAGGTATTGAGCGCATGGAGGATGACTGATGATGTGATGGACCGAGCACTGACGGTGCTTCAAACAGTTCACATCGCTTTTTCGGGTCGCGACACCAGAAGGTAATCGAGTCCACACAGGCCATCTCGAACATACTGATTTTGGTGGTTTAGGCGATTACGTTCTCGTGCCGCACAGTCTTGTGAACGAATACAACTCAGTTCCGGAGGATGTGTTTAGTCCGCACGCTCCGTTCGATCAATTCGTGGAGAAGGCAATCACAGATATCAACATTACATCTCGAGCCTTGATTTACTCTGTACGGCAAGACCTAACGCCGTCTTTAGGTGAGGAGTCTGCCTATTTCGCACCTCATATGTCCCTCCCACTGACATTGTAAAGGTAAGATCACACCAGCCCTATCAGAGGTCGCTAATGGAGCTGTCCTGTCGACGATATCGAAATGCTCAGAATGGAGTGAGGTGGATCTCCATCACAGCCTTATCAGCATCGTGACTATTGTTTCGGGATGGGTCTTTGTGGGTCCAGAGTATAGTGCCACCAAGGAGTACATGGACTTGGCTGCCAGCTATGCGGCAGATGCGTTTGGTGGACCCAAGATGCTGCAATTGGTTCCACAGCCACTTAGACCCATCGCAGCAGTTTTCATGCCGCCACTTCGAAGAGTGAAGAGATTTCATCAACGAATCTTTGATCTCTTGGGGCCTGGTATTGATCGTCGCAGAAAAGAGCTGGCCGAAGGCCGACTACGCTCTGCAGATATGCTTGATTGGCTGATCGTTAATGCCCATCGGTTCCCGGACGACATCAGGTCGGATTATGATATTGCGAGAGTACAGCAGTCGCTTTCAGCGGTTGCCATTCACACAACTGCGTTGACGGCTCTCGCGACGTAAGTCAATCCTTCTCTCCGCAACAAGTTGCGACGACTGACCTGTCCAGAATATTCGATCTCGCCTGTGAGCCAAAGATCGTGGAAGACCTGCGGGCTGAGATCGATACCGTCTTGGCAGCGCACGATGGAAAAGTGACAGCTCGTTCGCTCTATGAGATGAAACTACTGGATGCGGTATGCAAGGAATCTCAGAGATTGAATCCTGCCGATCTGCGTAAGTTCCCACTTCCCACATGCCGCTTCTGTGTTGTGTCAGCTCATGTGTGAAATAGTCTCGGCAAGACGGAAAGCTCTGAAGCCATATGTGTTCTCCGATGGTACAAGAATTCCGGCCGGCACCATGTTAGCAGTTCCTGTTTACACTATCGCTCGGGACCAAGCCCATTTCTCAGATCCAGAGAAGTTCGATCCGTACCGTTTCACCAAGGCCCGAGAAGGGGGGAACAATGATCATTTGCAATTTGCATCTGTCACCCATGGTACCATGGCGTTTGGCTGTGGCAAGCACGCATGTCCCGGCCGCTTCTTTGCGGCTCTCGAGATCAAGTTGATTTTAATCCATCTTCTGAAGCATTTTGACGTTAAAGCAAAGCCCGGTCAAGATGGCGTCACCAGAAGGTACGGCAACATGGAGTACGATAGTATGGTGAGTATGAAACGGTCCGATTCGGCGCAGGTCTGGCACTGACTGCTGTCATAGAACATGCCAGATGTGCACCAGAAGGTATTACTGAAGACCAGGATGGGCACGTATTGAATGAGTGTGCATCGATCGAAGTCGTTGCTGCAGATTGCGGCACCCTGTCGGCCTGTGTGTGGGATGATGAAACGACAGAAGTCAGTGATCATCGTGTTATTCTTGCATGAAGGTATCAAGGTGAAATCCCAACTGCGGGCGAGGTGGAGAGCTGTATGTACTCTTTGTCACACTAGGCGTATTACTCAGAATGTATCCGTGCGCCGAATCGAATGATTCCTCGTATTATATTGCGCTTTCATGTGGCCCTCTCGCAACAACAGAGACACTCCGGAGTAGTTGCAGAGGCTGCCTGCTGCAATATCACGAGAAGTTTGTATAAGCACCATGGAGCTTTCATTCACTTCCGTAGCGGCTATCGCTATCGTCATTGGCTCACTCTACTTTGCCATCCCCTTGATGCTTGCCGAAGTCTTCCCGTGGAAGCTGCTTTGGGCTCAGCGAAATGCCCGGACGACTGTGAAAGCAAAGTCATACAAAGGCAGAACTGTCGTTGTCACCGGAGCAAATGGAGCGTATGGATCCCGAGCCGCGCGGAACTTTGCGGAGCGAGATGTCGAAACATTGGTGCTGGTCGATGCGAGAGACTGTACAGAGCTGAAGGAGAAACTTGAGTGTGACGTGGAGTCACAAGGAAAGCAAGTTCCGAAGATTGAGGTGTGGCAGGTCAACATGATGACTTTCGAAGGATGCAAGCAATTGAAAGAAAAGGCTCAATCTTTGAAGTATATCGACCACGTCTTGTCAACCATGGGGATTCTTTCTTTCGATCGGAAGGAGTCGCCAGAAGGGTGGGAGACTTGTAAGCGATTACCATGTCTCTGCATGATATATGAGCTCACATATCAACAGCGATCCAGGTCAACTACCTTTCCAATGCTCTACTGGGATTGCTTCTCCTCCCACTACTCAAGTCATCTCCATCCAACCCAAACCCACCAGTCTTGACCTTCGTGTCTTCGTTCGGCATATATCCGTCATGGCCCACGATGTGGACACTGCCAAAGTCCGGCTCTTTTCTGAAGTTCCTCAGCAATAATCAGAACGGGATGGCGCAGAAGAATCAGTACGGTCGCTCGAAGACGCTGCTCGTGTACTTTATGCGCGAGCTGGCGGCAAAGCTGTCAAAGAGCAAAGAGCTTCCCGCAATCACCGTGAATTGCACAGATCCTGGAACGGCTTGGACTCCTCTCTCCAGTGTCAACCGAGACATGTTCATCACCAGAGTCATCACAGACTTCGGTGCCAGAGATGCTCAGTACGGTGCGAACACGCTGACAAACGGGGTTTCTGAAGGTGCTGAGAGCCATGGCAAGATTGTGATGGATTTTGGCTATGGAAGGTGAGAGTCCACGTGATGAGGGTTGACGCTGCTTCAGACTTTGATCTCGCTGACATTAGCAGTAGCTTCCCGCCGTGGATGCAGAGAGCGAAGGGCAAAGCACAGCAGGAGAGGGTATGGCGAGAGAGCAGGGAAGAGTTCGTGGCCAAAATGCCCGAGGTCGTGGGTGTGTATGAGATGTTGGATGGCAAGTGAGATTTGGCATTTGCTGGTCCGAAAGCAAGCTTGGCGAGGAGTAGTTGCGCTTGCCTCGACGGAGCCGGGTGCACGGTCGTTTCTACGCTCGCCCCTTCCCCTTCCGACTCGGCCTGGCATTCTTCTCTTTCCTCCTCGCCTGCAGCTTCCTCAACTTCCTCACATCGTCGACTCCACGTAGCTCGCTCTTGCCCTTGCCCGCCCCGTCCGCAAACTGCGCCTGCCCCTGCGCCTGCCCCACCCTCTTCTCCTTGGCCGCCTGCAGCCTCTGCTTGCGCTTGTAGTAGTCATCACGGTACTTGTCCGCCGGCTTCGGTGCCTTCTCTTGCTGATGCTTGTACCGCTTGCCGCGGCCGTGGTGTGCGAAATGTGCACTGCTCTTCTCCGGCTCGCCCACACGAGGCAGCCGCTCAACACGCTTTGCTTTCCTCCACGCATCGAAGCGGCCCGATTTGAACGATGCTGCCATCTTCTGCCCGCTCTCGCCGCGAATCGTGCGCGCGCCCTTGGAGCCGTCTTCGTCGTTGGCCCTGTGCACGTATTTCTTCGACTTCTTGTCCCATCGCAACCCTAACCCTTTACTCATGCCTGAGGCTTCGTCATTCGTGAGGTCCATTGTAGCCCCGCGCGCTTGCTCAAGGAAGTGCGAGTTCGCGTGCGTGCCCCCGGAATGCACGCCGTACCCGCGATCCTCGGCCATGTTGATCGTGCAAGGCGTGTAGGACATGAAGAAATCCGAGTCTTGACCACTTTGCTGCTGCTTCCTTCTCTTCGTGCTCTTGGGCAATGTGAAAGTGAGCTCGATCTCATCATCTGACGCCTCCTCCATGTCACCACCCTTGCCTCGTGCCAGCACCAGCTCATCCTCGTCCTCGTCCTCGCTCACCTCCTCCTCTGCATTGCCACAGCGCGCTCTGACCCGACCCTCTTCCTCGTCACTATCCTTCGCGTCTTGCCTGCTGAACTTGCCCTCCATCTTTGCCCGTCTCTTTCTCATCACTTCCGCCGCTTCTGTCAGCTTTCCTCGCTGGCCCACTTCGAACACACTCTCGGCCGGTCTGAACCCAGACACCTTCGCCAGCATATCCAACCGTCTCCGCTCATCGTCCGCTGCAGTCTGATCGACCTCCTCGAACAGCATGTTTGTTGCCGTCGTGTCGCCGCTGTGTGCCAACGTCTTCGCTCGCTTCACGCTTTCCGCAGACGCAGCGTTTCGAGTGCGAAGATATTGTTTCTCGCCCTTCGCCGCCACATCTCGCATCGCAGAAAGGTCCTCCTCTTCCTCGATGAGCTTGCCACTTTCTTCCATAACTGCTTCCAGCTGATCGCGACGAAGACATCCAAGCACAATCGTCTTCTGAAACATGCCCCGCTCCTTTTCCACTCTGCCAAGCACAAGCTTACGGCCCAGGAACAATTGCAAGTCGAGCAAATACGGCATATCCTGCTGCGTGATCAAGCTGTAACTCCAGCCTTCCTTGCCCGCTCGTGCTGTTCGCCCAACACGATGAACAAAGATCTTGGGCTGCGAAGGGAAATCGTAGTTGATGACATTGGCGAGTAGCGGCACGTCCAGACCACGAGCTGCAACATCCGTGACGACCAAGACATTCGTGACACCGGATCGGAAATCCTGCACCTGCATCTTGCGTGCAGTCTGGTCCAGGGATCCATACACGTAAGATGTGGCGTAACCGTAGGCTTTCAGGAAGCTGGCGAGATATTCGACATGATGCTTCGTCGCCGCAAAGACGACAGTCGAGTGTGCTGACGGTGCTTCATTCGCCGGAGCATCTGCGTCTCGCTTTCGCTTCTTGCTGCCTTTGTCCCTGTGATCTTTCTTCTCGACTCCGTTGGAGCCAGCAGGCATTTTGATCACGTCCTGCAAGATGTGGATCAGCGCACCTTCCTTCTCAGCACGCTTCACTGTGAAGAATGCGCTCTGTAGACCTGGTGCAATTTTGCTTTCGGCATCCAGACGAACCAGCTTTGGGTCTTGCAGACCTGCTCTGGCGAACTCTACCAAGCTCTTCGGGAGCGTGGCAGAAAAGAGCAAGGTCTGCCGGTTCGAAGGCAGCGAATACATGATCTCGTGGAGCTGTGCTGCGAACCCCATTTCGAACAATCTATCCGCCTCGTCAAAGACGACATATTTCACGCTGCTCAGTTCCAGGCCCATCTCGACCTTAAGATGTTCGAAGCGACCAGGAGTAGCAATGATTATGTCCGGATTGCTTGCCATGCTGCCAAACTGATCCTCCAGGCTGTCTCCTCCCACGAGCAGCGTCGTCCGCAGATCTGTACCTCTGCCCATCTCTTTCACCACTTTCAATGTCTGCAACGCCAATTCTCTGCTGGGCGACAAAACTACAGCTCTTGCTCCCACTTTTGCTGAATGCGACTTGAGCTTCTCAATCATGGGAATCACGAATGCCGCTGTCTTTCCGGAACCAGTCCTGGCCATACCAACTACATCCTGTCCGTCCATGATCAAAGGTATCGTCTTCCGCTGGATCGGCGTCGGCACGGTGAAGCCTTTTCGCGTGATGGCCTTGAGCAGATGCGAGTTCAATCCCATGGTCTTGAAAGCTCCTGCCTTCTTCGCTGCCGTGCTATCATTCTTGCGATTGACCGCAGCTTGGGTAGCTGCGATAAATGCTGCATCTTCCTCGTCCTCGCTCTCTGTCGCCGCCGGTTGTGCTGGCAGCTCTATGTCGGAGCCCGCATCGTCGCTGTCAAATCCTCCTGCTGCAAGCGACTTCGATATGTCGAATTCATTCTCTGACAGCGCCGGCGACGCTGCTCGTGCCATTCTGCCGCTATCTTTGCTTCGTCGCAAAACTGGCTGTATTGCTTCCTCTCGAGTCTCGGCATAGCGAAGCTTGACTTTTTCATGTCCCAGGGGTTTTGCTGCCGACACCCGATATCGATCTGATCCTGGTGGAGCGAGCATGAACTCTCTGTAGATAAGTCGCGTCGCGTGTCCGTTCGCGATTCAGGCAGCAATTCGATGCAATAGAAAATCACCACGACATTCTTCTATTCAACCCACACCAGCCTCCACGCCACACAGAACTCGTCATTATGGGTAAGCACAATGTACTCACTTACCACATAGTCTACTGAACTTCTCTCAGACACCGGCTACGGCGGCTACTCCACCACCTCATATGGCGCCCAAGGCGGCGCAGCAGGCGGCGGCTTCATGCCTGGGAGTCAAGGCGAAGGCAGCGCATCCAACAAACGATCATACGGCAAAGACACCCTCCGGCCCGTGACCATCAAGCAACTCATAGACGCCCACCACCCGCACCCCGACGCCGAACACTTCATGATCGACGACAGCGAAACCACACAAGTCACATTCGTTGCGCAAGTACGGAACATAAGCAACCTGACAACGAATGTGACGTACAAACTCGACGACGGCACCGGCACAATCGAGGTCAAAGTGTGGGTTGATTCCGAAGCAGCTTCTACGGAGGACGGGAAGGCGAAAGTTGTAGAGCAAGGATACGCAAGAGTGTGGGGACGACTGAAGCAGTTTAACAATAAGAGACATGTCGGCGCACAATTCATTCGACCGATAGCAGATCTGAACGAGATCTCGTATCATTTGTTGGAGGCGACTGTGGTGCATCTGCACTACACCAAAGGGCCCGTCGAGCATTTGCAAGCAAACGGTGGGGCACAGCAATTGAATGGTACGGGATATGGACAGCAGCAGAATGCTGTTTCGAATGGTGGAGATGCGGGTGATATGGCTGGACTATCGTCTACAGCGAAAAAGGTGTATCGCGCCTTGCGAAATACGACTCACACGAATGAGGGACTGCATGCGCAGGCGATTGCTCAACAGGTTGGGTTGGAGATTTCCGAGGTTATGAAGGCCGGCGATGAGTTGATCGGTTTGGGGAAGGTGTATACGACTGTGGATGATTTGACATGGGCTTTGCTGGATTTGTGATGGATGAATGTTTGAGGCATTGCTTGATGGAAGAGGAGAAAGGGCTATACCGAGGAGGCAAGCAGGCTGGACGATTGAAGTCACTTCGGCAGAGGATACGGCTTTGATGGAATTCCCATCTGGCGACTATCCAGGGTGCCGCCGTGGCCAAGCCTTCATAAAGTTCAAGAGGACGCGCAAGCACCGCAGCTCGACGGGAGAGGAAGCTATGGGATGAGTGGATTTAACACGCTCGCTGCGAGTCATCGAGTTCAAGCTTGCTTGTTACTACAGATGTTCCTGTGCTGTGCGACACCTCTCCTCGTGAAGTTTCTCCCTACATCAAGCAACCATTCTTTCTTGACGAGTGAATCTCACTCTCAGCAATCTTGACCCTCTTCTTGCCTCCTAGCTTGTGGTACACTTCGACATGCCACTCATACCAGACCTTCCTATCATCGGTCTGTCTCCACATGCTAACATCGATTTCGCTCTCGCTCGGAATGAAGATGGGAGTCCTGAGCGGAAAGAAAATCGGGAACCAAGAAATCATGTCCTTACTCTTGTCTTCCATGGTGATTGGGTTTGTCGAGAGCTCGATGTGTTTGCTCCCATCAGCAGGAGCGTAGAGGACAGTTTCGAAGTATCCTGCTAGACCGTGGCAAACACCACGGTCTTGAGTTTTGAAGGAGACTTTGCAAGATCGGATGTTGTGTTCGTTTCTGCCGTCGCCGCCAGTCCAGCCACAAGCATCGAGAGTGCCGCCCGCACGCTCTTCTGCGTGAGCGAGGATTGAGGGTGGGAGAGGGTGGGAGAAGACCCAGGCGTCTTTCACGTCGGGGAGGAGTTCGGAGAACACTGCTGCGGAGGTAGATCCTGGGCGTGGAGGCGTTCGGCAGAGATCGTCGTATTGGTGTAGCATGACCACTGCTGGCAGCTCCCATTTGTCTTCGCCACCACGTTGTAAAAGGTCGCTATACAGCCTTGGTGTGGAGATAGGATTGAAGTGTGCGGAGTATGACTGTGGTATGTTGATTCCATGCTCTGGGTGAAGTACATGCTGGACGCCATCTAAGCACTCTGGACTCAACTCATTGTCCGCGAAGGAGCCAAGCAGTTCTGACACCATGATGTCGACTTTGTGAACAGTTCCATCGATCGTCGGGCCTGGCCAGCTGCGCATGTCAGATTTGTAGATGAGTACTCGCTTGTTCCACTGTGGATCGGTGGCATTTCGACGTTGGATCAAGACATGCGCGTTAGGATTCTTTTCGACGGCACAAGGTGTAACAGCGATCCCAGTGGATTTGCTGGCGCGCAACACCCGAGTCACGAGTGGGCCTCGTCCTGCTCCAGCGACCGCGCAAACGATGGGCCTACTACCGCCGAGCTTGCTGTTTAGGTCCTTCAATGCAGCAGCCACGGCACGTTCATACCACTCATATTTGACAGGGTCCTTCTCGAAGACCTCATATGTGATCGACTCCAGGTTATCAGTGAGAGGCTGAAGCGGCGACTGAACATAGTCCTGATATCCGTGTCCAAATCGCTCGATGGGTGGTCTTGCAGGCTGTGTCTGCTGTAGGTGGCGAAGATAGCGAAGATGTGCAATTGGGTCCGGCGGACTGTCCTTGGAAGTTCTTGCGGCCTCGGCAGGAGTCGGTTCTGGTGCACTTGGCAGCGCTGAGCTGTCCGAAGTCTCAACGGGATCCACATCTGCCAGTAAAACCCATGGTGCGTATCGTAGGCGTAAGAATCTGCTGAGCAGCGTTTGATGTGCTTTAGCAAGCACCGGGAAGCCTTTCGTGTTCCTGAGAAAACTTGTCCTTGGCAACACGAGTGTGCGTACGGGTTCAGAGTACCAACGAGACTGCAAGGTCAAAGCAGGCAGTTGCCGAGCGATCTCGAGAGCTGTCCATTCGGTTCCAGTCAGTACATATCTAATTTGACGATTCTTCAAGAATGCGTACCTGCAGTGATCTGTATTCCTTGCCAGAGGGACACAAGAAAGATGCAATGTAGGTGCAGAAAGAGAGACAATCGAACAATGAACAGTGAACAATGAACATACCTACTGTCAGCTTTGAGCTGTACCCACAGATTGTTCTGATGGTGTTCCACTTCTCCCAGCTTTCAAATTGATCGGGTTCGTCGGATGTCTCATGCTCGCCGTCACCGACCTGGGCAGCATACTGCTCTCTGGCGAGCTCTGCGAGGTGAGCACCGTCGGCTCCTTCCAATTCTAGTTCTCCGGAAATGGGCAGTAAGATTTGCAAGTGAAGATAAGGCCCTAGACTCAATGCTTCCAGGACGGCTCGTGAGTATTGTACTACATCGGATGCTTCAATCGGGCCATGAACAAGGACATTGCTCAATCCGCAGAATGCAGCAAACGCCAACTCTAGATTGAAGACTTGACGGCCGACGTGCGCAACCAATGGGTCAGGAGAGCCCAGGTCGATCCAAGGGCTGACCACACCTATCAGAGCACTGTTGCTGTCTTCTGGCGTGAGATCTGTATCCTGAGGCAGGACTGGCGAGAGTGTAGGAAGAGGAAGATGGTCTGCGTTTGACGATTCCTTCAATTGCCGCACGTGTTGTTCGAGGGTTGCAAGAACACGCGACTGGAAATGCGAGGTGGTTAGCGGGGCAGTCAGGAGATCGTAGCCCGCCAACTGTGCTTGACCGAGCAGTTTGCTGCTGACGGGCCCTGAGCGCTGCGATTCATGCTGGCCAACGTAGAGTATCGTGGGAGGCTCGTCCGGGGGCACGGGGCCGTTCGTGTCCGCCATTCCGATGGAGCTGCGAGACAGTAGCTGCCGTGTTGCCTCAAGTGCTTCTCCTGTAGTCCTCGATGGAGTGGGAAGGCAATATTTGGGGGTTGGAGAAAATTCAGATCTGATTCCGGGATGCCAGGCACACTCAGGCCGCGTGCCAAGCCGGGTCCCTCTTCTTTCCGCCGCCTCCTCTCCTCTGCTCTTATTATTGCGCGCCGACACGACTGTGGTGGGTGCGATCATTTTGCTGCCACCCTATCAGTGATCGCCTTCTATGACACCAAGTCAGCATCCACTCCCGGGCAGCCGTGCCGCGGCAACGAGGCTTGCAGCTATACACAAGGTTCCAGGTTCTCGGTGAGATTGCCGAAGACCTGCTACTCTGCCCGGGCCGAACCACACCCGGGCCGAACCATACAACTGTGTCGGCTTGCCGAACGCTGATCATTGACATACACAGTTGCAGATGTGAGCACGCCGTTCTCGTGTAACGTTTTGCTGCTCTCCCACGGAACTCGGTCGGAGAGTGCAGGAAGCAAATGCCATCGTTCGGCGTGCACTCCGCGCCACGTGTACGGGCTGCATTAAGGTTGAGTATGAGTATGCACCCCCAGCGGATCGCGATGCATAATAAAATCACAGCTGCCGAGTCATGCCTCATGATCAATGGCACGACGACCATGACTAGCGCTGCGACTCGAGCACTTCTCCTCTGGCACTGTGGCACATACCTCTGGCATCTATGGTCTCAAGTTCCCACCAGACACGGCTAATCTGCCCTGCAAGTCTTCGCGCTCCTACTCACCGGGCTGACAGATGGCCATTTTCTAGCCAGGTTGGTGGCGTCTGCATGAGAACATGTGGTGTGCCATCTCGACCAAACATACACATTCCTTGAGCTGTGCTGGCGCCGCCCGTGTTCGAGGCTTCGGCCATAGACCGCCATGGCCTTAGCTCTGCTCTTTCGAACATGCAGCGACTCGTGCCGTGCCACGCATGTGGATCGTGTTTCTTTGATGAAAAATTTCTAGGCGCGTCCAGATCCCTGGGTGCTGACTATTGTTCTTCACTGATCGTCCAAACAAAGGACGATCGATGTCCGTGGATCTTGTCCCTTCTTGACATCCTGATCGAACTCTTCTGTCAAGTCGTAATTCTTCTGTCACGTAGAAATATGGCTCCTCGAAAAGGTAAAGAGACTCTGCTCGAGCTCTGCACCGCAACGACGAACCTCGGAAATACTATCGCAGTACATTTGGTGGAATACTTGTCCACCGCGAAACAACCTTCACATGGCTTCAAGGAGCTTGCTGTCGAATTCCTGGAGACCAGCCGAATTCTCTTCCCAGCCAAGGCCGGACTGACAGAAACTGCCCGGACCGGCACGCAATTCCCTTCAGATATCACACAGGAGCTCAGGGAACGCTTCCACCAGACCAATACTGTGTTTGTTGTTCTGAACCAGCTTGTGAACAAGTTCCTCGAAAATGAGCGGAAACAGGGCTTCGGGAAGCTTGGGAAGGGCTTTCGGATGATGTTTGCGGACACCGACATCGAAAAGATGCGAATGTCCTTGACTCAATGTCGCGCCGCGCTACGCATGAGTGCCCTGGTGTTCACATGGACTTTGGGAGAAGACAAGGTTGAAGCAGCGTCAAGCATTGGTTACACTGCCCTGGCGGCTGTACTGGGTCTTTCAGAGCCACAGAAGGGCAAGGGCGGCGGGTCTGATGCCAGCAGTCTTCCGAGTCCACCACCACGATACCCAAACGGCCCGCCATTGTTGCCAGAGCCAAAGTCGCCGAGACTTCCACTCGAAAGACACACAACAATGAACTCTTCACATCCGAGCACGCACCCTTATCGCCGCCCACTGGACGACTCTTACCCGGAGCATGAAAGCTCACTCGGCCCTGTCCTTACCTATCCGCATGCAATGCAACATGGCAAGACACAGCTTTCGCACCAGTACAGCAAACGCAGCTCCGTCATAGACATTGCTCTCGATAGTGCTTCAGATGTTACGAGAAGTGCATCAGTACATGATGATCATGACTTCGACATTCAAATCCCAAAGACTGCTGTCCGCGTGAGAGCCGACCCGTCAGCTGTACACAGACGCACGCCCAGCCATTATACTGGTGAGCCAACATCAGCATCTAAGATGGCTCTTGTATCGGCAGTGCAGCGGAAGAATTCGAGAGTGGTTGAACAGCTTCTGGAATCCGGTGTTCCTGCCGACAACGGAGTCGAATGCAATTTGCTTCGCGTGGCTGTAACAAATCACGATCTTCCAACTGTACACCTTCTCCTCCTGTTTGGCGCCGATCCCAACGCAAAAGACAAGGACGGTTTCACGCCTTTGCACGCAGCGACAGAGGTATCGTTCTACGATGCTGCCCAGCTGCTTGTGAAGTATTGCGCAGACCCGAATATCAGTGCCGGTCCAAATGGAATCAACCCATTCGCCGTGGCTTTGACAAACCACAAGACCCATTTTGCACAGCTCTTCCTCCGTTACGGTGCAGAGCCAGACCTGATGATGTTGGGTGGCAACACGCCATTCTTGTTATCCATTGATAAGTCCACACCGATCGGCTTGATCGAGCTGATGTTGGTGTACGAGGCCAACCCAGACTGCAAGAACGGCCAAGGCGAGACCGCACTTTTCAAGGCCATCAATGCACAGCGCCTCGACATCGTGACGCTTGTTCTCGATCACGGGGCTGATCCGAATCTTCCTGGTCCAAAGCACATGCTCTGGCCCTCGGTCCATCATCCACGCATTTTGGAGTTGATGCTGCAGCGTGGCGCGAACGTCAACCGTGCTCCCGGCTGTCTCGAACTCTCGACTTCGATCAACAAATGCGAGTCCGTAGACATTCTCCTCAAGCATGGCGCAGACCCAAATACCAAGAAGGATGGAATCTTCACGCCGTTGTGCACTGCTATTCGCGATGATCGAAGCAACTTGGTCGATATCCTGATCGCTGCCGGCGCTGATCCGAATCTTAAGGCAAGCGAGTATCCTGCATTCAAGTGTGTTACCCATCACCGCGCGCATCTTCTGCCACGAGTACTAGCTGCAGGTGCAGACCCGAGCACTCCAAAGGGTATCATCGAGGCAGCGGTTGCACACAACAATAGAGAGGCTTTGATCTACTTGCTCGAACAGCGTGTGGATCCCAACGCCAGGACTCCACAGGGCGACACAGCTCTTACAACCGCGATCAGACACAACCGCACCGAGCTCATCGACATCCTCCTCGCCCACGGCGCAGACCCAGCTGTCCATGGTCAAGACTGGCCTGTGAGCATGGCCGTCAAGCATCCTCAGATCCTTGCAAAGCTTCTGCCCAAGATCAACGTTAGCAAGATCAACAAGGGCTCGCTCGAAATGGCTGTAGTGGCAAACGAACTGGAAAGCGTCAAGCTGCTTCTCGCAAAGGGTATGAGTGTGGAGGATAAGAATGGAGGAGTCTTCAGCCCACTCACTACCTCGATTCGCGAAGACCGAAAGGACATCTTCTATTACCTCGTCGACGAGGCCGGCGCGAACACGAACGCTCCAGGAGAGCATCTGCCAATCATTAAGGCAATTCGGCGCCATCGCGAGCATGATCTCTCATACATTGAGCATCTGCTTGCCAAGGGTGCGGACATAAATCTCATGTACCGTGGCTGGAATGCAGTCCTCCAGGCATTGGACAATGGCGACACTGAGATTCTCAAACTGCTTGCCAAGATGGGCAACCCTGATCTAAGTGCTCGAGATGAGAACGAGCGAAGTGTCTTGGAGATTATGCAGGAGCGTGGCCTTCAGGAAGAAGCTAGAATACTCCTTGGCGGAAGGAGTCCATCTCCACAAATGAAGGCGCTCAGTCAACTCAGAGGTATGGTTGTGCAATAGGAACTCGGGGAGCGAATGGAGCAAGAGGCGTTTGACGTTCGATGGTCTCAGGGTTCTATTTTGCGAGCAAGCTTGCATTGGCGTTCTATACCTCCTCGTTGATTGTTTGCTAGGATGTTTTGGGTAAGGGTTGATATTGGGCCTGCTTGTACATGGTTGATTTGACAACGGATACCTCTAGTTCGAAACTGCATCTCCTATTTTCTAGATAGCATTGATTAATGATGAACAGTCCCAAAGCATGATGTTGACCTCAAGACTCACCGTTGATTCCTGATCTTGGCATTGTCGCTCCGATGGCACCGAGCAACCTCGGCTGATGATTCACCCAACTGTCTCCCGCAAGATTTCCATCAACAAAACAACACCAGATTCGGGACAAATTACCGGAATTGCCATGATGAGCAAGCTGCGCGTACTGTGCTTGCACGGATTTACGTCCAATGGCTCAGTGCACGCACATCAAATACGCAGGATCACCGCTGAATTGCCTGACTACGACTTCCTCTTCCCAGATGGCCCACATATCGTGGACATAGCATCGCAAATGGATATGACAAAGCCTGCGAACCAAGTATGGTCAGACCTCGTGCTATCTTCATCGCAATCTGGACATCGCGCCTGGTGGTACGCACGAGATGGCAACTTTCAAAACAAAGGGTCTGGCGACTTCATCGGCCTCCAGGAATCGCTCGAGTATCTCGGTGGCTACCTCAAGGAGTCCGGTCCGGTGCATGCCATCTGGGGCTTCAGTCAAGGAGCGTGTTTTGCTGGCATGCTATGTGCACTTCTGCAGCCTAAGTTGTCCTCGCATCCCTACCGGAAGCATATGCCCGCCAATGTCACTGGCACACCTTTGGCAGGAGTGATTTTCTCTGGCTTCCGTGCAAGGTTTCCACAGTATGACGGCCTTTATGAGCCAGGTATCGATGTCCCAACTTTGCACGTCATCGGCGAGCAGGATCCTCTGGTCAGGAGTGAGAGAAGCGAAGCACTTATCAGGATTTGCCACGACTCTGAATTTCTTAAGCATACTGGAGGTCACGACATACCTAAAGGCGAGGCTGACATTGCGAAGATCGTGGAATTTACGAAGCGACACGTTAGAGAGAATTCATCTGTGCAGGCGTCGATGTGAATGAACTCGAGCTTTGCGAAGATGAAGCACTAGACGGCATTCCCATCCATACACCATGCATTCAGACTTCCATACCAAAGTGCCAAGCCGAGGTTAGATTTGGGCGATTTGAGCACTACACGCATGACTGATATCTTGAATGTGGCACCCAGTCGGTAATGATGCCGAACTGGAGCCTTACATAACGGCCCCACGCGAAGCTGAACCTCTTCAGCTGCAGACAGTCTTCTCATTGCACTCTTCCAGAGTGCTCAATGAGAATCGGCAAGAGAAACAATGCAGATCGTCAATCTTCGGCATCCGGGCTACGATGATTCGTGCAACATCATCATCACCCTTCAAGCACCGGATGATCCGAATGGCGGCATTCACGCAGAGACACTTCGCCTAGCAGGCTGCATATTAGCCGGAAATAGATGGGACGCATACCTCAGCATTACACAGAAAGATCCAATACCAGCGAAATCTGAAGATGGGATTCTGCGGCGAAAAGACTATTACTTGCATATTTCAGAAGAAAAAGAGATCCTCGAAGAAGATCTTGTAGACGATCGACGAAAGAATAAAGCTGGGCCTTTCCCAATCACGGCCCGATTTGCCGACTGGTCATTCCCTACTCATGGCTTGCCTGCTTTGTGGCAGATCACTGCGGATTTCATAGCTCGCAAGGCAAAAGAAGCCAAAGATGACCCTCTAGCAGATGAGGATGGGGATCCACTCGACAAGAATGGCTGTAGACTTTGCGGTCAGTCCGAGGAGACGAAATGGCAATGGCTTTGGAATTCGACCTCGGAATGGGAGCATAAGATATTCGAGCGAGAGCAGCATAAGTTGGGAATTGAACCTGCTTTGAATGCTGATTACAGCAGTGGCGAGGATGACGAGGATGAAAACGGTGTTGGCGACGAGGATGAGGAAGAGGACGAGGGTGAGGGTGAGGATGACATTGACAAAGATGAAATTGAACATGATTCCAGTCATGGAGACCACACATCGCGCGACGATGGTCCAGAGACCGACGGCGAAGAAGTTGAGGCAGCTAACGAAGAAGAATTCGAAAGCACAGACCCCGAGAACGAAGATGAGCGTAGCGAGTCCGCAGTCATGAACGATACGCCAGATGCCGGAGACGATGAAGTGAACGACAATGACGACCCGCTCGATGACAACCGGAATATGCTGCGCATAGGCCTAGACTGTTCGGCCAACTCGTATCATTGTGAGAGCGCCAAAGCTCATGGAAGTTATCAATGGCTTTTTGTGCCGAAGTTTGAGGACACCGGCGAGCCTGTCATGTCAGCTCACATCTTCGCAACTCGCGAAGATGGCATCTCGGATGCGCATAACAAGCCCCTTCTCTTTCCCTGGAAGTCATCCATCCACTTACTTTTCGCTCATTTTGCGCAGGCAACCTTCGAACAGCTCGGACCATTCTTTGAAGCAAACGTCGAGCGGGTAGTGCGAGTTGTTGATGAGAGCGGGACAAAATTACTCCTGGATGCTGATCGCGAGCTTCGCGAAGCACTCATTGTGCCTCTCTCGAGATCTCGATGGCCGAACAAGGGGGGCGAAGCCGAAGAGGCCGCTGGTGCTGATAGCGCAGCAGAGGAGTATACCAATCCGCAAGACGACAAAGCTACAGTAAAGTCAGCGTCACCGAAAGATCAGACTCTTACCGAGATACATCCTTCAAACGCGGCTTTTCAGCGCGGCTTGAAAGAATTCATGGAGGAGCTTGGCGATATGTCTCTGGAACCGGGCCGAGGAGAAACCACTATGCCAGAGACCACAATGAGACGAGCATTCCCGAACGTGGTCTGTGATGAATGCCTGCAGTCTATCTATGATGCTCGCTACATGTGCCTAGACTGCCAAGATTACGATCTTTGCTCAAACTGCATCAACAACCGTCGCGAGGAACAAGCTCATCATCACTTCTTGCCTATATACGATAGTGTCTGGTTCGAGATGGTGCCTACAGGAGCGATGATGCCAAGGACAGATCAAGAGGACACAGCAAGCTCATCAGACTCTGGAGGAGAGAACAATGAGCGCTCAGGTGGCGGCCTTTCGACGAGCATTACTGCATCCCGACTGGCTGCTCATCTGGCTTTTGGAGGACCTCTCAGGTACAGAGATGCGCTGTACGAAGATTATGATGATGACCCAAAGATCCGTCTGCTCAGTCTATGGCCGGGAAGTGGCGATGATCCGCTTCTGGGCCACCTCGATACCTGTGAGTTGGATCATGCTCCACCATTCGAGGCTCTGTCGTATTGCTGGGGTCGAGCTGATCCAAGCTATACCATCAATGTCTCTGGCGAGCGACTGGAAGTAACGGAGAATCTCAAGCTCGCGCTGTTCCGTCTCAGACGCAGTGACGCCGTCAGAAGACTGTGGATCGATGGCATTTGCATCAATCAACAAGATGCCGCGGAGAAGACTGCTCAAGTGAAGCTGATGCGTGATATCTACGAGAAGGCACATCGAACAATTGTCTGGCTTGGCGAGGAAGACTCTGAAACGAGACTGGCTTTCAGCCTCTGTGTCAGACAAGTTAATGCTCACGGAAATGCATACCTCAAACAATCTATGGGCGTTGACATCGAAGAACTATACCTTGCTTTCGTAACCGCTGATGGAAAGCATCCATCGAAAGACCAAGCAACTGCTCAACAATCAATGGCGGACTTTAGCGCCTCTTTCAACATGGATCAAGCGATATCGAATCATGGCTACGAAGCAGCTCTCGCAGCGATGCAGGGAAAAGCGTACGACGGTCCATACAAGGCCATAGTTGACGATGTGTTGGCAAAGAAGACGACTGAAGTTTTCGAGGCAGCCACGGAAGAGGACGAGTTACCCGAGAACTTGTACGAGCATTTTCAAGACATCGGTCGCAGGATTGCGGCAGGAGAGGAGTACAATGGTCCGTATAAAGAGCTGGTTTACGAGGCAGTTGCGGAAGCACAGGCCGAGCTCGAGGCTGAGGCTGCTGCAGAGGATGCCGCGGATGATGAAGATAATGATCCGAGTCCAGCTGGGACAGGATTCAAATCTGGTGATGACGATACGAGTGACGATCAGTCCGTCTCTGAGAAGATCGCGGACACGGGCGAAGTAGCAGTCCCGTCAAAATTCCACCAAGATGTGGTCTTGCAGATCCTCGAAGCACGACAAAATAACGAGGCGGGGGACGAGCCGCCGTCCACGGAAGAAATCACAGCACTTCATTCGCACTTCGAGCGGGCCTGGTGGCGCCGCATTTGGATCATTCAGGAAGTTGGAGTCTCCTCCCGAATTCTGATTCAATGCGGATCTCAGTTAATAGACTGGTGGACATTCTACTTCGGGTTCCTCGTTACACAGAAGCTGAAGAGGGTCGCACGACTCGGGCCAGCGTACTATCGCAATTTAGTCCTTATGAGTGGAACGCGACACAGCATCCATTCTCAAGCTGATAACAAGTTCAAGGATCAGGTTCCCGACCTGCAATTGCTGCCTCTCCTTCAGGCTTATCGTGGATATCGTAAGTGCTTCAATTTGGATCTCATTCTCAATACTGAGTGCCTAACAACGTCATTCATGCAGTCGCTACAGATCCCCGCGACAAAGTCTTTGCCCTATTCGGCATCACCAGCACAGAACTCTCAAGCCTAGACTTATCCATCAACTACAACCTCTCGGCCGAACAAGTTTACATCGACATCGCAACAGCGTTGCTCAAGAACTCCGCTCAACTTGACATCCTCTCGATTCCACACGGATCATCCTCAAACCTTCCGCCAACTCTTCCGTCCTGGGTACCAAACTGGGATGACAACACTACACAACCCTACCCTCTAGCCGGAGACCAAAACGCCGCCAACGCATCGATGTCGGTTAACCCGCTGCGAGTCTTCACAGCCAGTGGCCCTTCATCACCGATCAAGACTATCTCCTTCTCTGCCGAAGGCCACAACCTCCATGTGCAAGGCTACAAAATCTCCACCATTACCGCCCTCGCCCAACCAGTAAAAATTAGCATGGAAGACCTACAAATGTCTCTCGTTATCGGCTCACTCGATGATATTGGAGCCATGCTAAAGCTCCTCACAAGATTTTTCGACGTATTCAAGTGGCTATGCGCGACGATGGAAGAATGGAAAGACGTCGCCGGGATTGGCACGAATGAGATCAAGGAATGTTTTGCTCGTACTCTGTGGGCAGATCTTAACCTCTCGAGTTGCGTCCAAGACTGTGAGCAATGGCTATCGAAACTGGAAGGCTTCGGGAAGATAATCAATCGACTCCCATCCCTCGAACTCCAGGATGTTGATTCGGAAGAGGAGTTGACAACGCTGATGTTGGCATTGATGCCTGTCATTGGCAAGTTCGATTTAGAGGAAATGAGTAGACTGAAGGATGTGGTATGTGTTCATGTGTTCTCTCGTAGACTTGCGAGGTTGGAAGGAGAGGGCTTGGAACTTGGACTGGTGCCTGAGGAGGCTGAGGTGGGCGACCAGGTGGTTTTGATGGAGGGTGGTAGTACGCCGTTTGTGCTGAGACCGGATGAGAATGGGGATGGCAAGGGGAGGTTGATTGGAGAGTGTTTTGTGAATGGGGCTATGTATGGCGAGACTTGGGATGCGGGGAGGTGCAAGGAGATTGTCGTTGTTTGATGGCGATGTTCGTGGACTATCTTTCATTCAAGGCATCGCGACTTTTTATTGCATCGCTAGCCATGCATGCGAAGGTTCAAGGGAGACTCCATGCTCGCGCAAATTCGTTGCAGATCTTTGCGAGCTCCTAGCCGCTCCGCTGCATGAAGTGAAGTTAAGGTAGAAGGATCTACTTTGGTACTTACACGTTCGGCTGGCTGCATCCGCTCCTTGCAGTATAGAGGATGCGATGCAAGCATGATTTGCGGTGTAGTAGTTCTACCCATCCCAAGAAAGGCCGGTGGCGCATACCACGTGGGGTGCGCTTTCCCGTCTCGCCGATCTCGCGATATTTTTCTATGTTGTCGCCATAATTCTAGCTGATGATTATTCTGTAGCTGCATGGGTCTCCATTGGCTGACGCTGGGGTCTCGCGCTGGTCATCACATCCCCTATCCCAGACATCTGCAAGTGTGCCAAAATGTAGGAGAGGCGGTCTCGCGGACCGTCTCGAAACGGTCATCGTCACGCGAGACGAGCCAGATAGGAAGTCTCTTGCTATATCCCCCACGATCCGAGGCCCAGGCCCCCTGCCATGGCAGCATGGCTCTGTCGTCAGGATGCATGTGAGATGTTTGGCTCATTGGCTTTCGCCATTATTCTCCGCGATTGGTGTCGGTATCGCATGTGCAATGCACCTGTGCAGTGTGCAGCTCCCCCGGCAGTGGCCTTCCATGTGCCGAAAATGGGCCCTATCAATTCGTGTTGAAGTGAATGAATCCTGACTTTACAGAAGCGATCAAATGCAAATCGCTCTCGGGCGGTGAGATGCCGGGCTGTACAGTATCCAGTCAGGCAACTGTATTAGGTGTGTTGCAGGATACCAGCAGGAGATTGGGAAGTGGCGGATCTGCCTTAATGCGACATCTTGCTCTGTAGAGTACTTGCTTGTGGCGTGTTTCCGCTGCGCGGATCTGCAACGGACTTTGTGATACGTTTCATGTTGGAGGCCACGAAGATCGAGCACGATTTGCTGGGGAATTGTAGCAACGTGATTGATGTGAGTCGGCTACGTGATCGCAGCGATTCTCTTCTCCAGTTAGCCTCGTACCGCAATCCGGTAGACTCCTTCCAGTGCGAGGCTTTCATTGCAGCAAGTGAACGTACCATTCCATTTCAGACTCTACCAAAAGCATTTGCACTGATAACGCGACCATCGTTCAGGGAGGGGTCGAGTATCGTCAATGTCCAGGTACTTTTGCCAATGCTGGAAGAGAGAGGACAATACCTCATCTCCTGAGGCTGTCGGAGTATGTGGTCATCTGACACGCTTTGGCTGGGCCGTTGACTGTCAGACTGTCAATGTCACGCGATTCACACATTCATTCACTGAAATTCACACAACGCATGGGCATGGGCATGGGCATGGGCCCTTCGCGGTGCCGTGGCCCGTCGGCTGCGAGCTACAAGGGACATGTAGAAGCCTGATAGCCTGATAGGCGCAGGCAAAAGGAAGGGAACAGAGAGACACGCTTGACCGACTGCGTGGCTGCAGATTGCGGATTGCGGATTGCGGATTGCCTGCATGCATGTACGGCGTCGGAGTTCTCCTCCTCAAGTCTTGGGGGGTTGTTATCTTCACCAATTGCGGCTGAGCTGCCATACTTGCAACTCACACTGCTTATCCGGAGGCCTTTGGCAGAGCGCTGCCTCACACCGCCGTGCGGCGGACGTCCATGTAAGTCCTAGGCACAATCGAGTCGCATCCGCATCCGCATCCGCATCCGCATGGTGCTGTTGCTGTTGCTGTGGCTGTTGCTGCATCCAGCGAGCCAGCATTTGGACAGACCACTGCGCCTCGGGATTGTTCTGCAGCGACTGCTTGCAGCCAAGCATCTCTCACATCACTTTCTTGTAGCACTCATATCTATCTTACCTGCCTCCAGTCAACCGTCACCGTCACCGTCACCGTCACCGTCACCGTCACCGCCTCCGAGCTGCTGCTGCTCCGAAGCTCAGATTCCCAACACCAACAGCCTAAGCTTCTAGCTAAATCCTCCCAACACCCCTTCTCCAGTGGTCGTCAGCGCTAGTACCGCGTGTACCTGGATCCTCATGAACGACGTGTCTGGAAGCGTCCGTTGCGCGTGCAGAAGAAGGGAGGTGTTTGCTGCGTGAGCCATCGGCCCGCCATCATGAGCGGAAATAGTACAAGGTGAGCACGAGAGCAGCACAGGTTCATGTGCGCCTGTGCCTGCTTTCATGTACCATTGACATGATGTTCTTCTCGCCTATATGCCACTATCCTACTCATTCTCGCGACCCGGCACTCGCGGTGCCAAGTCCTTTGGCTAATACAGAACCTCGTAGGACCATCCGAGAGGTCACTAGAAATCTCCAGGCCCACTTCGCCGGGTCTAAGATACCGCTGTCCCTCCCCAGCGAAAGCCGCCGCATGCTACAGTCATTCATCGACGATTACCAACACCGTATAGAGGTTGACGAAGCTACCAAAGCCCACCAGGAACTCAGGCAATTCTGGGACAGATTCGTTGCCGGCAACCCGCAAAAGCTGGGAGCATTCGTTGGAGTGTTGAGAGAATTGCGAGCTGCGATCGTCAGTGAGGATGACTTGCTGGAGTGGTACCACTTGGCTTGCAAGCCCGTGCTGGGCAGTGTCGGCTTTAAGAAAACAGCCATGGACGACGCGCAAGAATTTGTGGCCAGCGTCATGATATACGATGGGGACGAGAACAATGCCCAGCAGCGCAGCCGTACGTCGACCAGAATATGCAGCGACCTGCTGAACGTGTATCTCGCCAGAACGAGAGGCGTGGCAGAAGAGGACCAATTTGTGGCACCGGACAATGCCCAGATTGCACAGCAGGTGGAAGGACTTCTGGTTACATACGGCAGGAAGATGCCACGACAACTTTTCAACAGTATTGATGATCTCCTTGTGAGGGCCGGAACCAGGCTGCAAGGACTCACGCTGCTTTCCTCATTTCTTCGACACCAGACGCCGCATATCTACACTGTCCAGCACACGCCGGTGGTCGACAATCTCTTGAAATGTCTGATGAACGACACTTCCACCACAGTCCTTTCAGTAGCCCTGACATCGCTGATCATGCTCCTACCGCATATTCCTGGCTCGCTGAACTCGCGCTTGCCACGGCTCTTCCTCATCTATAGCAGGCTGCTCTGCTGGGAGCGTTTCTCGGCGCTTAGCACAGACGCGCAGAAGAACCTGGTGACTGATGACCGAATTGCCGCGGACGACTATGACGACCATGGCGACGTCGGGATCGATTCGACTTGGGAGAAGTGCAGGCCACGAGAAGGTACAGCCGAGGCTTCCACCCCCGAGCTGAAGACATACTACACTTGCCTCTACGGCTTGTATCCTCTCAACTTCATGAGCTATATTCGAAAGCCACGCCGATATTTGAAGAGTACCGATTTTCCGGGCGCAGATGACTTTGACCTCGACCAAGCGGTCGTCCGAAGCAGGAGCGACCAGTTTCGGCAAATGCACCTTCTGCATCCCAACTTCTACAACCTTACGATAGAGGAGGAGCTTATCGATCCGAAATGGCCGAAAATGGATCCCGCCGATGTGGTCGCTGAATGTCACAGTCTGGCCATCGAGTCCCGATCGCCGCTTGCCAGTCCAGGTCCGCCACCGACTGCCAAGCTGCCGCCTCTGCCACCAATACCGCCAAGCAACAATGGTTCGATATCACCGGCCATCAGTCACACTAGTTTGCGTTCTGGTAACAGTTGGCGTGATACCCATTCCACAGCCGTCTCTTCAGGCATCCACAACGACGGCGATAGTCCTGTGCTTGGCCCGCAAGATGATGCCGTCGAAATGCTGCGACCACGTAGCAAGGCAGGTGTGGAGAAGATGCGCTCGTCTCCAGTTCCTGACGACTTCCCACTGCCATCGAGTGGGCTTCCGGGGCTGCAACAGATGAGAGATCTCTCGGAGCCTCCGCCGACCACAAACCTTGCCTACCTCCAACGTGAGATCACGCTCCTGCGTAACGACTTGAACTTTGAGAGATGGCACAAAGCACAATACTCGCAACACATCGGCCAACTAATGCGTAAGAACGTGAAAGACGCTACTGTCGAGGCCGAAACGCTCAATCTCATCAATGCCAACCGCGCTTTGAAGCAACAGCTGGAGCAGGTGCGAAAAGAACGTGAGGCAACCATCAGGGATTCCAATTTGACGCGCAAGCAAGCCAACAACCTCGAATCGAATATGACCGAGCGCTTCAACAAGATGAAAAAGGAGCAAGAGACATGGACTGCCGATGCAGATGAGCTCCGCAGGCTGCGGACTGAGATGAAGACTTATCGTGATCTCCTCTCCGAAACCGAAGCTCGTGAACTAAAGACAGCGCACGAGCTGGAGATAGTCAAGCGTAATTTGGAGCAGATGAAGAATCTCGAAGCTCAGCTTGAAGAGGCACGACGCAAAGTTCGTGAGTATGAATACCGAGAGTGGGACTTTGATCAAGCAAAGCGTGAACACGAGCTGCTTCAGAGCGAAAAGGAGACACTTCAGATGCGGATACGACGACAGGAACAAGACCTTCAGCGAACGAAGCAAATGTACAGTGAACGACTGGTGGAGATGGAGGCGTCTCTTGCAGGAGGTGCCGAGTTCGATCGTCCTCCTACCGCGCTATCGCTACAGCCCGGCTCGGGTGCCCAAATTGCGACTCAACGCGAGCTTGAAGACACAAAGGCTAAGCTGATGCAGCTGAAGAAGTCTCATTCGCGCTTACTTGAACGTTACACCGATCTTGAGATGGAGTATCAATCAGTCAAGAGCCAGCTTGCAAACTTCCAACAGGGATATGGCGGAGAGTACGGCGATCCACCTCGAAGTGGCAGTCTCGGTGCTCACTTCGAACGCGAGCCTTCCGTCATGTCGGGTGGCCTACCAGGGCGGCCAGGCGTACTTGAGAGCGTGTACGACTTGGCAAGCGAGTACGGCGCACCCTCAGAGGTGGCCTATACCAACTTCAGTCAATCTGATCCCACAGACAAGAGATATGTGAAGCGATCATCGACTCTTGCATCAGGGTAAGACAAGGAAGCACTAGCTTTGCATTTCACCTCCACGTCCAGGGGCAGAATAGAAAGATGGCTGATTGACGAGCGCAGATCTTACCGCGGAGACATGCGTGGCCTGCCAGTGTCACCAATCTCACCGCCACGCAGCGAGGCTACCATACACAGTGCTGCTGGCTTGACTTGGAAACCAGCTGCCGCCCAGACGACCAAGTCGCAGGATTCTGAAGTTACTGGCTTCAACGCAACGCGACCACTTGGATCAGACGAAAGAAGCATCGTCAGCGGTCGGAGTGGTGCCAGCGGTTGTGGGCCCAAGAAGGAGAAGATCGATGTTAAGAGCGAGGTCAGAGTCTTCGGGAGAGGTGAGTGGTGCTCTACGATATCTCTTTCGAGCAACCCGATACTGATCACGAATGCAGGCGGCGCTCAAAACATCAAGCTCAAGCCCAGGGAGGCAGTCAGACCTGACAAGCCGAAGGGTTTCGCTGGAAAGCTCGGCAAAGGTCTAGGCTTGTCGTAACAGGGCATGGACCCAACTTCCTCTGATTCAACTTCGACCTCCGACACTACCGGAAGTACGGCTGACCAGACAAATTTTCATTCCAGTGTAGATGTAGATGTCCCTGTCGAGTACATGACGATCATGAATTCACGAAATACGGCGAGCAAAGGTTTCTGTTAGCATGGCGCTGGGGACGGACTGCTTCTTATAATACAATAATACCCTGCCAAGAAGCCCTTCGTGTCCATATAGCTGGTTTGCGCTGGAGGAGAAAAGGTATTTGTGTGTATGTATCACCTCAGCAATGAGTGCTAAAGTAGTGTAGGCCTTTCCACCGTGACCTTCACTCCATTGGAGACCATTCCACGTAGCTCTACCCCTTTTTTCAGCGCCGTCCATCGTGCACCTGCGTCTCGGGGCACGCTCTCAGACCTCTGTGACTTGGACTTTCTTTGGGCTTCTCCGCAAACACCATCACGCCGCGCTTGTTGGTCGGACCGAGTCCTCCTCTTCTTCACTCGTCTCCCGAAAGAAACGTGCCCTTTGGCCGATTAGGCGCCAATGCCAAACATCTCTCCAAATTTTGGATTCTCCCACTCTCTAAATCTTCACCACTGGAACGCGGCAGATTTTTCTTGACCCGAAAATCGCAATCCATGAAAGACACACTCGAACCTCTACCGGTAATAGTACTCGAGGGGGGGTTTCATCTGGCGGAAACCGATCTTCAAAGCTCAACGAGAAGAATCATGCACGAGGAGTTCTTCGAGGAGTTCTGGCGTCTGGGCGACGCGCGGGCCAGCTGGTGGCGATGGTGAGGGAGTCGCCATGATTGCTTGTTGTAGATGTGAGCAGACTTGAGAGCATGCATTGTTGGGAATCAATGCGCGTATGTGTGGCTACAGTGACCGGTGGAATGAGCGTTGATGCTGTCAGTGAGAAGGAGAGAAACAAGTCGAAAAGTGAGGATTTCTTGAGCGCTAGGTACGTCGCTTTCACATGCAGCTTAGCACACTCTAACTACATTCGCATGCCTGGCTGTCCCGACGGCAGTATTTTTCTGAGTCTCTCTTATATCTGCATCTCCCGCTTCAGGCGTCGTGCTGTATACCCGAAGCCTCGTACAGCTGTCCTAGTGTAGCATTCTCCCGGTCCACCCTAGGGCTCCCTATCGGTATGTCGTTTGCCATCAAGTGAGTCACCTGATAATTGCCCACCATCAAGAACATCTCCCTCCACGACGCCCCATCTTGCTCGGTAGCCTTGTTGGCGATTGGAGTCTTCGCCAACCTCACATGGATCGTACACGGAGCACCCCCAGTTCCGATCGAAATCGTCGACCAGTCCACGCGCAGGAGCGCGCCCGGAATTGGGATCTTCTTGAAGAAGATCAAACCATTGATCGGATCTTTTGGACGCGGTGTGATGATGGAGTGATCGAGCATTAGTGCTTCGCGGAGCTTGCGGGAGCCCTGGATTGTGGCACGGAAGGCTTTGCTCACGCGTTGGCTGAGGAGGATGGTGCGGTGGCGGGTGTCGCGGTCGGAGATGATGTATGCGCCATCGTTGTTGCAGACGTCGAGGAGGATGTGTTCCAGGAGTTCGACGATTTGGGAGACCTTCGTGCTGGCAGATGGACGAGCCATGTTTAGATGGTGCGAGTGGTGTTGTTGTGTGGAAGCGAGCGGAAGTGGAGGTTGTGAGTGTAAGACAAGGTGAAGGGGTTTCTCGACGTGCATTTTCGCTGGTCAGTGGGCAGTTTCATCAAGAGTGCTCATTAGATGCGCAAGTCTCTCTGGAACAATTCATCGCGGCTGTTCGACGTTAGAAGACAAGATATGCCATCTGCATCTGCATCTGCTCGAAGCAGCTCATTGGATTCTCTTCGTAACGCTCATGCATAACTGTCTTACACCCTGCTTGAAGCGGCCATGATCGCGCCAGCCTTGAGCCTGCCTAGCTCCTCCATTATGTAGGTACAACTCGTCCCAAGAGTCCATATTTGTGGTCATCCGAAACTGCCTGGTCCTAAATTGTAGAACAGTCGAGGAGCTGCTCAGTAGTCTGCTTCAATCTTCCGCGCCGAAAGCAGCCACGAAGATCTCACTTATCGTCGGACTCTCCAGGCGCTTTTTTGGTACGATCAACGACCTCGTACCTACCATCCAGGAGTATCTCGCCGACTCCGTAGCCGTAGTTCCATGCATACATGGACTTCCACGAGTCGTTGACCGCTCCGTCCGAAACATGCTTGCTGGAAACGTAACGTGAGATTCCCTTCGTGACAAGGTGACACGCAGCTTTTCGTAGTCATAAGTGCACTTGCAGGACCAATAGTAAGTCACGCGGACACCATTCCAGCTGGATCCCTGGCTGAGTTGCCAGCGGGGGGTGTGAAGAAGAGTTTCTGTCGGAGCTTGGGAGATCCCACGATTACGTCTTGGAAGGCTTTGCATGCACGTTGGCTGAGAAGGAGAGTGCCATATTGGTGCTGATGAGCAATGTCATTAGCATCTTGCAAGCCGCGATACCGAGTTTGCTTACTTGAGTTGTGTTCAGGCAAAGGGGAGGATTGATGAAGAAGCCAAACCTGAATTTAGTAGGCGCCGATCACGAGTTCTTTGCATTCACCGCGCTGTTCTCCTACAAATGACCATGACCAGAATGGCCGATGTTCTTCATACATACGGCTCGGCGTCGGCGAGGAAGCTTCCATTGTCACATGGCTGAAAGGGTAGGGTTTACCAGAGGCGAGATAGTCATACACATCTGATAAGTGAAGACATCAGCATGATTACTTGAAGAGACACAAATCCAACCAAGGCACTCAAGTAGGATGTTTTGCTTATTGACTTCCCTATATCAACTTCGATGGCTCTAACGAGAGTCCAAAGCTGCTGCTCAAAGCCCACATTGGTCTTCGAAAAAGGTATTCCTCTAGTGCTGCGCCAGTATCATCTCAGGTCCGCATTCTGCCAAATCGCTCTTCAATGTCTCGAGCGTGAGTGACGCCTTCAGCAGCTCGATGATTCTGTCCACCCACAGCTGCACCGCACTGTGGGCAGCGAGAAAGCTCCATGGCCATGCCGCATTCGCCTATGAAGCGGTCAGTATCGATGAAATAGGCACGGTTGTGATGTAACTTACCAATGGTGAACAGATGTCCGTTGGCGCAACGATACCAGTGTCCGGTGCCTAAGAATTCGGTCGCCATAGCAGCGACAACCATGCGCATTTCTTCTGCAGCCACCGACGCTACAGATGTCACGAGCATCTTGCGCACTGCCGATACTTCGCCGGATACAGAACCTGTCTGACCAGGGTACTGATTGCACACTGCCTCTGCTTTATCGAGGTGCTCTTTGCCTGCACGCTTGAGTGCTTGTATCATCTGAGACCTGTTTCCTTGTCAGCATTGAACGATGTTCTGGTGTTGCAGGACTTACCTGTCATCGGGAGAGTGAGCCAAAATAGTAATCTCCAAGGCCGCGAGCTGCGCCCAGAAGATGTAACTCTCGGCTTGCTGCAAGATGTGAGCAGACCGGATTGCGCTCGAGAGTAATGCTGTGCAATCGTCGCGGTTCTTGTCAAGCATCAGCCAAAGCTTGGCGGTCTCTTTCAACTTTTGCGGCAACTTCTCCCAAACGTTGACGAGGTCGGTGAGCAGGACCAGCTCGCAGCGGATGAACAGTGCTTGCGCCAGCAATTGCCCTCTGGTCTGCAGAATGCTCTGATCGAACTCGAATGCCGGCAGATTCGACTGGCTGCGGCGACGCACAGCCTCGACCAGATCGCGGACTTTCTGGAATGGTTGCTCCTCCTCTCTGACTTTTTGCATGAATGTTGTAATGCTCGTACGCAGCTTCAAGAGTGGCTTGTAACGAGCCCCAGTCTTTCCTCTCAACTCTTGTGTAATGCCCTGGGTTCCGTGCAGTACGATATCTCCATAGAGCAGAGCCTCGTCAACCGATTCTGAAAGGTCACCCTGGTACTCTTTCAATTTGTCGGCAAGGGGCATGTAAGTCCGATTGGACCAGATGATGAACTTTTTCGTGCTTTCATCAAGCAATGAACGGCGCACAATGCGGCCATATCGAGCCACGCTCCGTAAAGAGCCTCGGCAATCAGGGCAAGTCTTGATATTTTCGTAAGATAGCGGGAGAATATCGCCTTTGAGTGAAGTGGGTATTTCGATGTCTCCAGAAAGCTGCGTGTTGTAATGAGTCGACATTTCCATCTGACCATCGAGTGTTTCCATCGTGAAAATATGGCCGCAGGGAAGGAAAAGGCAAGGCGTCTGGTCCAAATTGACCTCAGCGTACGTCTCCATCGTGTAGACATCGACACGGATATCAAGGATCTCTTGATCGGCGCATGCCTGGCAGAGTCGTGCTGTTGGGCAAAGCTCGCCACATATTGATGGGCATTGATGGCCACAAGAGAGCGTCTTCCGGCAGCGTTGCGAGCAGGGCACCCAGTCGCACGGTGCACCGCAGGGCATGTGACAAGCAGTATGAGGGCAGCTCGATGGGCATTTCTCTTCTGTACACGGCACGCAAGGCTCAGAACAAAGTTTGGAGCACTTGGAATGAGTGCAGCTTGTAACGCACGGTTGTGAGCACGGAGGGCAGTTTTCATCCGCATGACAATACTCCTTGCAGGAGTGACTGCATGTGTTGAAGTTGCGGCCGCAGATCTGCTGACATGAGCCATGATCGGTGTTCTTGACTTCGCCTTCGGTCTCGACATGGCGTCGGCAGTCGCAGCAAGGCTTCTGGCACGAGTGACCGCACTCAAGCGGCGCTGAGCACGGTGCTGTGCAAATGTAAGAAGCAGGGTCGTCCACCGAGATAAAGCAGGCTACCATCACCTCATGTCCGCAATTCGATACTTTGCGTGCCACCTGCACGTCGCAGCGGACTTGGGACTGGTCTTGGAACTGCCAGCAAGGCAGAGCTGATACACCATGCCCGCACGGAAGCATGAGGTCGCACGGAACAATGACATGGCAGCGCGATGCGCACTCGGCTCCACAAGGCAGCTCGCATGGATGACTGCACCCAGTCTTTGGGCGATTGCAGTCTTTCAAGCAATACACACTTTCGTGCAAAGCGTCTGCATGGCATTTCTGTGGACAAGAGTGACCACAGGCTAACTGCCTACCACACAAAAGGTCACAGCCTGCTTCGGGAGCGACGCGAGCGAAGTCTTCAGGCTCGCGAACTTGCAGAGGTGTGTCTGGATGACAGTGACGTGGACAGGCAAGCTCCAATGCAGCGCCGATGTTCGCATCCGCCTTGAAGATGTCGATGACGCCCTGCCACATTGGCACGCTGGACGTCGTTGCGGAGTTTCCGATGATGAACATGCCATGCTGAGCGCGAGAGAGCAGAACATTGATCCGGTTCGATGTGCGCAAAAAGCCGCACTTCATTTGATCGTTGCTGCGCACCAGTGAGATCACAACAACTTTTGCTTCTTCGCCCTGAAAGTTGTCGACAGTGGCAAGGCGAACGGCCTGCAGAAGCTTGCCTTTGCTCACAGACGGTCGTCGCATGGCAGTTTCTGCTGATGTAGGCAGTACATCTTCTGCTTCTTCAGGCTCCTCATGCGCAAGGTCATCAGCGTCACGTTCATTCAGGATGATCTCTCCCGAGTTGCCCAATTTGGCCCTCAGCTTCCTCAGCTGTCCAAGATAGGGAGTGAGCACAGCGATGTCACTCGAGCCATACACACCCTGTCTCTGTAGATGGCTCACCAATGCGACGACCATGTCGACTTCCCAACGATTGGTGTGGGAAGTACTGTGCAGACTATCGTTCTGTGCATCTTCTTTGTTTCGGTGATCTAGCCAGAAGAGCCGAGGGCGTACGCCACGGACATTGGGATATTGCTGGACCGATTCCGCATCTTGGAGATTCGGATAAAGAGTGTCATGTATGAGACGGGAAATGCAAGGATGCATTCGTCGCTGAGTTTCCAGAGTGACGAAGGGCAATGGCTGAGCACCTTCGACACGTGGATGGACCAGTCGCTCGAAAAGAGATACGTCTAAAGCGATCCCACCTCGTGGGTTGTCAACTGACAACTCATAATTCTGGACCTTCGGCCGCAGTTGCTGATGATCCCCGATCAGGATGACGTGCTCGAGAGAAGGCAGCATGGCCGTGAGTAGGTGAGCTTCGAGAACCTCGCCTGCTTCTTCGACGACGAGAACCTTCGAAGTAAGTTTTCGAAGATGCTGGAGATTTCGGGCCAAGCCGGTAGTGGTAACACCAATGACACTTGCGCCAGCAAGAATCCGCAAGTCAAGACCACCAAGAAGGGACCCTATGGTAGAGTTGTCGTCGTTGAAAGCTGTCAAGTGCACCTCAAGCTCCTGATTAATGCTGCTTGTGATGGTGTCAAGCCAGAAACGATGCAGAGTCTGTCGCTCCCTCGCATTCATCTGAGCGAGTGGTATAATGCCATTTTGAAGATCTGCGAGGGGCAGGTCTCTAGAAGCGTGCTTCGTTGGTCCTGCTTGAAGCCACTGCTGCAAAGGGGAACGTGATCTGTCATGTGTGACCTTAGTCCAGCCATCCTCCACATCGAGGTGGACCACTTCCTCATGAATTTGTGGATGATTCTTTGCCAGGAAATCCATTATCTCGTCGTCAGTGCTGAGCATCCGGTCCAAGCGCGAGAGTGCGGCTCCAATGACCTGACTACTCTGCTTGATTGACTCCTTCGCCCTGCCCCAAGACTGGCCTTCGACCTTTGTGAATCTGGAGTCTCGGGCGACATTGCGTATGTTGACTGCAGCAAGTCTCTCGCTCTTTGAGCCTGAGCCAATGCGTATAACTTGTTTGACACCAGCGTCAATCAGATGCTCAAGAAGTTGATCAAGCGCATGATTAGTGTAGCAGACACAGATGATCGGGCCAAGCTTGGCATCACGCTTGTTGTCCAGAAGTGTCTGAATAAGTTTGACTCCGGTGAACGATTTTCCAGTGCCAGGAGGTCCCTGGATGAGCGAGAATGAAGTCTCAAGTGCATGTTTCACCGCTTTCCGCTGCGCATGGTCAAGTATGCTTTTGTCAATGAGTGCCTGTGGCACTCGCTCCCCATCAGCGACGGGCTGCAGAGCATCACGCTCAGTGTCGGACAAGAGGCTGCGGAGATCGAATCTGAACCCATTCTTGAGCGAGTACGCAGGCGGTGGTAAGGTGATTTGATTTTGGGTCGGGAGCAGAATCTCGGCGAATGGCAGATCGAGTGTCTCGGCCATGCTTTGGAGGGCTTTCAGTGTTGGCTCGAACGCAGGCAGAATGACGCCAGGGAACTCAATGATGCTGCGCTGAGCGATAGCTGGTGCGGTGCAACGCGCGAGAAAACAGACAGCCTGGCCAGGATCAGATCCAGGCACCTGAGCAACGACGTGGGCTCGCAATGGGTCCGATGCCAAGGTGTACCGTGATGAAATTTTCTTGCTGCGTCGATCCGATGCGACGACGACCAGAAATGTGGCTTCGCCTCCAGTAGAGAGGAGACACATCAAAGACTCGGAACCTAGCCTACGAGACTCCTCCCACCACTCTTGCCGAAAGCTGATCGATTGGCCTTGAAGGTTCTTTGGCTGGTCGAAAGAGAAGACGAACATCAGTCCCTTTGAGTCATCGAATAAGACGTTCTCCAGCATGACGTTGTTGTACGAGTAGGTGCGGGCACCTCGTCTCTCCGAGCCAATGGCAGCAAGTGGGTCTTGAAGTCGCTGAAGTTGGTCTCTGGCGGCATCTCTCAGTTGTCCGACGGTGTCTTCGCGGACTAAGCGGAATTGACGATCAATGAGACCGGGCAGACCATCGATGTGCCAGTCACTCGGATTCTCGCGTGGCAAATACTCCGACCTCGCACTTATCACTTCCCCAATAGTGGGTAGAATCTGGATATCGCGAATATCGTGGAAGTCATTATCGTGACGCAGTCCTTGAGAAGACAGCTCTCCTGGCATATCTTGAGCAACCGTGAATGTGGGCTGGATCTCATTGGTCTTTATGGCGAAGCCTTTCGACACCAGGTCTGGGATATCGAAGCCAAGCTCAAGAGCAGTCTTGATCGTACGCAGATGTCTTGTCGTAGCGCGATCGAGCTTGGAACGATCGAGCAGCGCAACAAGAACCTCAGCAGCCGCGCATATATGCTCATTGATTTTGGCGCCGCTGTTCTTTTCCAGCATCAGAGCCAGCACGGCGATGGAGGTTTCCAGCTCATCTTCAGTCACATCAACAGACAGGTGACGCGCCACCGCTTTGAACAGTTCTGCACCTTGTCGCCCAGAAACGCCGTATAAGTTGTTGAGCAAGGTGGCGTGGCGCACTTCAACGACAGATGATTCCCGGACGCTGTGATGGGAGAGCACCTTGAAGTACGGCAGAAGGAACTTGGTCCAAATCACAGCGAGCGAGGTGTCCGATAGCGTGTGGTAGGAGCGGTCGAGAACCTCGCGGATCCGAATGAGCCCAGCCTCTGTCGCGAGATCAGAGATGACGAGCTGCATGTTTTCATAGCTGCTCTCGATGAGCTCCAGAGCCTGCTCGAGAAACTTTGCAAGGGCATCGTCGCCAAGTGGCCTGCTGCGAAGTCTGTCTCTCTCCCTAGGTATCGTAAAGCGCCAGGTCTTAAGCAATGGGTCGATATCGTCAGCTCGTGGACGAGCATCGGCTCTCGGCGTAGGCTTGACTGTTGCGTCGTGGGAGAAGCGGCAGCTGTCACCGTAGCGACACTTGCCTGCCGCAAAAAATCTGCACGGCTGCTTTGCCATGCTATATTGAGCAGAGATCGAATGCCTCTACCGAAAGCTTTGGTCGTGTTGATGTCGAAAATCCGTTTGACTTGGCGCTGAAGTTCCGCACGGCTGTCAAGCTTGAGGCAAACTGCAGCGCCGTTGACAGATAAAGCAAACGCGAGACCCATGATTCTGAGACCTGCGAGATGCCGCAGGAAGTGTGCAGAGTACTACAGCTATCATCGCAATCACCAGTCCTCTTCCACCTTTGCTGAGCAGCCTGCCCCGCCAATAAATTCCCTCGCCTCGTCCTGATTCTGTACAATCTTGGGATGCTTCTCCTTGCCCTCCGAATCCCATCTCAAAACGCCGGAAGGGTCGATCGCCACTACATTTCGCTCATCTGCAAGCAAACGTTTGATGTCCTCATGCACTACTCGTCGCGCCACTTTATTCAGAGAGAAGACATCGCGAAAGGAAAGCACTACGGCGCAGGCGTCCGCATATGCACCGGAGCCTGGATCGTTGGCGTCTGGTGCTCCAAGATTACGAGTCAACGTCCGTGTCAAGATCTCGGCACCAGCGAACCGGACAGCTCCTCTCAGGTGAAAGATTGCGACACGGCATTTGCTATTCGGGTGCTGGTCGTTGACTGTGTTCAGGGTGGCGACGACGGTGTTCACAGTCGAGCGAGCAATCTGACTAACGTCCATCATATGCAGACCCATGTCTCGGGACAGTTGCTCGCAGATGTTGACGCCACGTACACTGTTGCCCTTCTCGTCGAGCTTGGGCGAGAAGGCGGCCAGACCCACCTGGCCAGGCAAAGCACCAAGAATGCCTCCTGCGACACCTATGGCAATGAAAATTGAATGGTCAGCAAAGTATCTAAAACACCCGACACTGCTTTGACTGTGAAGATATTACCGCTCTTGGCCGGAATGCCAACGTTTGAGACCCAATCTCCTGCTGCATCATACATCCCACAGGTAGTCATGACCGACAATACCTGCCGCACGCTGTCTCGAGGAAAAATTCGTTGGTTTGTGATTGGTTGATAGCCGGCATTGCTCAATGTCGCAGCCATGAGAGCAAGGTCTCGAACAGTGACATTGATCGAGCATTGGCGAATATAGCCCTTCACGACTTCGCGAGGATCGCAACGGATGATGCCGGCCGCCTTGAGCATGTGAGCAAGTCCCATGTTGCGGTCCCCATCCTTGAGCTCGGCTTGGTAGACTTCCTCGCACACCGCGAGCTGTCTTCCAGCCAGTCTTGACATGACCTCGAGAATTCGATGTGTACGCTGCTCGGCAGTCGCATCAGGACCAACGACCAGCGAGTGGGCGGTGATGGCGCCGGCATTGATCATTGGATTCATGGGGCGATTGGAACCTTTGTGCAGAGAAAGCTCATTGAAGGCATCGCCTGATGGCTCCACACCAATCTTGTTCAGTACGGCGTCAAGTCCTGCATCCTCAATGGCGAGGGCATAAACGAAAGCCTTGGAAATGGATTGGATGGAGAATTCGACTTGGTCATCTCCTGCACTGTACACGGTCCCGTCCACCATGGCGATAGCTACAGCCAATCGAGAAGTGTCGGCTCGTGCGAGCAGGTCAATGTAGCCTGCTGGAGCACCAGAGTCATACGGACAAGCATGGTCGAGCACGCGGTTCAAGTAGTCGGGGATGGGTGACTTCATGATCAGAGACGGTGGGCTTGCCGAGTATCATCATATGTGTGAAAGGAGGAGGAGGTGGAAGCGTGAACTCGAGTCGGGAGCACACAGAGTTCACGGATGCCGGGATGCAGCCGCTAGCGCCGGCAGCTTGGCGCCCAATCGCCGTGTCCGACAAGCCGGCCACCAAAGTGGAGGGGAAGCCGAGTCAAGTCAAGCCTTGAAGCCAGCATTCCGCTCAAGAGCACAGCAAGTCAATGACTCGTATCAGCACTTGCATGCGAAGACACTCATTCATGTGCAAGTTTCTCTGTTGCACGACCGGGTCTTGGCTGATCTAATGGTGTACTGTTCTTGCATCATGACTACATGCAGGCACACGTTTCCATGACCATCCAACGCGTCACTCGAGCTTCAGAGAGGTATACAAAGAATCTCCTCCTTGATCTGTTTGAAACATTCTACCACTTACCTCCGCATCACACCAACACATATCAACACCCTACTACCTCTCAGATCAATCCAACTCGAACCCATCAAAACATCTTTCACCTCAACACCCATCGCCAACATGCCCGAGAAAGTCCTTAATGCCTCCGAGGACCCCTCAGTCACCAAGCAGTACGACATCAAAGCTTCAGCCGAAGAAAAGTTCAAAGACTTGTACGAAATCGCCGACAACCTCAAGATTTCAATGCTAGGAACCTACCGCCAAAACGTCGGTCCCGTCGCCCGCTCCATGACCGTGGCGAAACGCACAGGACCCGACTTCTTGTTCCTCGCCAACGCCAACTCCCAAAAGTTCAAAGACCTGGAAGCCGCTCCCCAAGCCCAAGTCATATTCCAAGACTCCAAAACCCAAGACTGGATCGCAGTTTCCGGCGAAGCGACTACGACGAGCAATTCTGATCCGAGGATCAAGGAGATCTGGAGTAAGGGTGTAAGTGCTTGGTTTGGAGATGTTGGCGATGGGGTTCATGATGGTGGGCCGGAGGATCCTAGGATGAAGTTGATTGAGGTGAAGAGTAAGTACATCACTTACTGGAAACATGAGACTGGCGCTTTGGGTTTCATGAAGGAGGTAGGGGTTGCGAGTGTGACGGGACGGGTTGCTAAGACGGGGAGTTTGAGGGAGATGCATGAGAATGAGATTCAGCAGGCTAGGCAGAGGGATAGTGCTTTGACCGGTTAGATCGGAGTGTACGTCAGTGCATTCGGGATCTGCTGGATGGCGTTGCTAGATCGATTCTATCCGCTGGCCAGCCTTCGGAAATTTCGTCGCGAGTCGTATCTCCACGAGACGGGGCGAGCGATGGTCATTACGTCGTCGCGGACAGTGGTGCAGTCTCGAGCATTGAGCGCAGAGCACACAGATGGTTACTCGTCACACAAGCCGCCTTTGTGTAATTATTCACATCTTCACAAGCAGATGCCGGCAGAAGCAGCGAGCGCTTGGTAGAAGAATTTTGTCGAAGACGCATGCCTCCTACTGCCTGCCCTTGGCGCCTATGCCTGCTGTCTAAACGCACATATTTCTTATTCCGGTTTCCCCCCAATTACTAGGTACTGTTACGAAAAGGCCTAGTGCCCTTTCCATGTGGCAATAGCGGGCGTCTCTACCCAACTAGGAAAGAGTCAGATTTTGCCTTTTCCCCATGTATGTACACGTACAAGGATAGAGCTTGGTGCCAGAGATACAAAGAAACACCACGGCCAATTGCCAGACATATGAAGAAACATCACCATTTCAGTGTTCGTGCCATGGGCGGACTTGATGCCTTTTTAAAGCTTCTGTGTCACGTTTGACATTGTCGGTGTGACAGGCTCATCTTGTAGCACGACGGCAGTCGCAAGATCTTCCATGAGTTGGTTGCGCTCTATCAAGGCACTCTGAGGATCTTTCCCATGTTCCGGATTTCATTGTGTCGAGCTCGTACAGCATCGAGAATAGTGATTGATTTCGCTGATGGCTTCGTTTTAGGCCATCGTCAAGTGACCTTCCAAAGCACTTATTGCAGTCTGAAAAACACCCTCATTGCTCCAGTGAGAATTGCTTTTTGTCTGTCGGTGTGCCTGTAAACATCCAGGCTTGAGAAGAAAAGAAGCTCCCCGTACGTAGCATCTGCCAAGGTGAATATCTCGTTCTACACACAGCAGCGACAGGAAGGGGGCTGGTGATCAAAGGCAAGCAATGAGTTTCAAAGGCAGGCAGAGAGGCATTAGAAGGTAGGCGGCTTGGATATATTACTCCAGCCAGCTCTCGCTTCACTCTGCCATCCTCAGGCAGCACCTGTCCGTACGGTATCGCATGGAACCCATATGCCCAAACGAGCCGGCAATCGAGGGAAAGTGCGCCTTCCTGTGGGCAAGACAAGACGATGCTATGAATTCGAACTTAGCGAGTCGCATGCTTGCTGCAAGATGCATCGCAGGCCGAACGTTACGACCAAAGTGTTGATTCACAGACCACTGAGGCAGTCGCAGAATCATCGCATGCTCACACCAGAATAGCCACCTGGACGCATAGGTCCCACACCGGCAGCACGACTCAGCGGAATACTTCCTGGCGGCCGACCCCTTCTCACGCCAGCACCCATGCTGCCCATACTGTTGCCGCCATAGCGACTGGCAGGTGCATTTTCGTCGTCGTAGCCGGACTGCCCGTATCCTTGGCTGTTGCCATAAGATCCCCGCTGTGCTGTGCCTTGCCGCAAACCTGAATTGCCCGAACCAGATCCGCCAAAAAGTGTCGAGTTGTAAGTGCCGAAAGTCGGCTGTGGTAAGCGTTGACGATTGGATTGCTGCTGAGGTCCATTCATTGGAAGACTGTCTATTGGTGGCGTTAGCTTCCTTCTGGGTGGATGCCATCCTTTGCCACTTACGAGAAGTACCAGAGTTGCGTGGTGCAGCGTTCACTGGATACCCTTGGGAGGCATTGTTCTGAGCCCAGGTATAGTCACGATTGCGATTGCGGCGCTCGTCGCTGCCTCCACTACCATCACTGAAGTCGCGAGCATGCACGTTCTTGGAAGGTCGTTGACCAGCGCTGATTCGAGTTTGCTGGTTGGCGTGTGCAAGTACGTTATCAGCATCGTTCTCAGCAGCTACTTCGAGTCCAGCGGCCAGCTGCTGCGCTTTGAGCTTCTGGTAAAGACTGCTGATATGCTGCTGAGCTTTGGCCTTTTCTTTGTACGAGCGGTCCAGAGCCGCGTTGTTCTCAATTAGATTCGCGTTCTCGGCGTGCAGTGCTGCGAAAGGCATTAGTGAAGTCAAGTCGGTTGAGCGCTGGCGCAGACCATCAAGTCGCTGCCGCAGACGCTTATTCTCCTCCTTTTCTTTGTCAGCTACGTTCTGCATCTGAGTATTGAGTTGGTTCCAGCGGTCAGCAAGACTCGTGGCCAGGTACTGCTGATACGTGATCTCCTGAGCCATTTGGTATGCCCAAAAGCCGAGACCTCGTCCAGCACATTCCATGATGATTGTTGGCGAAAGGCCACTCAGGATACTGGTCTTGTAATCCTCAGTGGGGTTGAGGGATGTGATGACTGCATCGTCAGCATTGTTGAGGTCAGTCTTGCATGCCGGACATCGTCTCTGGCCATCTTGCGGTTCCGAGAGACCAAGCCGGTTTGCGCAAGGAATGCAGAAGATGTGACTGCAGGTCGTGACGACTGCTTGATCTGGAACGTTGGCACGACAAGTGAGGTCGTTGCAGTGCAGAATCGTGTCCATGGCGAGGAAGACGTGTAATGAGTGGCGACAGTCTCAGGAGCAGAAGTTGGTCCAGATCAGCTGACCGACATTGCAGCCGAGCTCTTGCTTATTATCAGCAGCGTGACTGACTGCTGGTGAATTGATCGAGGAAGCCGCGAAGGTATGCATGGCAGTTGGAGCGACATGCGCTTTCCCAGCGTTGCCGCGCAGGAAGAACACCGCGGCACGCCGGCGGACAATTGCAGATGGCTATCATTCTGACAGCTTCGATACAAATAGAAGACTGCTATCTGAAATAGATCTCAGAATATATCCTCGTACACATCTCCTCCACCTCCACCTCCACCAGATCAGAGTATTAGATAGCTTCAGGCCGTGAAAACGAGCGACGTTACCAAGAGGTGCCGATATCTCGACAAAGCACAAGCAAAAGGGAGTATCTCAGCTTAGAAACAACAAAACAAAGAACCATGCCTGCATCTCAGTGTCCGGCACAGACAGACAGCGCACCAGAATGATTCTCGTCAACGGCGGGCAGATTCAGCTCCTGTTCAACGCCATACAAAGATCCTGCTTTCCTGGCAGTAATGTCCAAACTCGATAAATTTCAGATCGTAACGACTGGGAAACGACCGCGGGACGCCCGCGGTCTAAGGAGTCACGCAGTTTCCTGGGTGCTTCGTCGGTGCTCGAGACCTTGAGGACTAAACTTGGTGACAGGCTCCTCGATGATCTCCTCCAGGCGGTGGCCGATCTCCATCTCTTGATCGGCAATGTGTGTCGGCAATTCTGGGACGTCTTGGTTCTTGTATACGCTGTTCAAGCTCGACCGCTGTGGTGTCGCAGCAGTACTTTCGCTGACGGAGCTCATGCTGGTGGAGCTACGATCGTGAACGAGGTCTGGTGTTGGTGGCACGTTGGAAGTGCCAGACGTCGAAGACGTGCCGGACACGCGCTTCGGGTGCAGGTAGCTGCCAGTGCCCTCGCTCTTGCCATCGCCGTACTCAGACTCAGATCCCACACTGGCTTGGTCGTTGTCATGATCGCCGTCCACAGACACCGGCGAGAGATTCTTCGCCGGTCTCTTTCCGCGCTTCTTCTTCGATTCTGACCGGTCATCATCGTCGCCTCCTTCGCTGTTGGCGCTCGAGGTGTCGGCGCGTCGTGCGAGGTCGAGACCTTCGACGGCAGCGGCGCACTGCTCTGAGATGTTGCGAATGATGTAGGCGATCGACTCCGTCTTGTCGCGAAGATGACGATCTGCGACATCAGTCATACTGAATTCAGAAAAGCGCTTGCGGGCAGCCGGAGTGGAGTAGAGGCGAGACTCCATGGCTGAAGAGATGTCCTCACCATCAATGCGACCATACTGTGACAGACGTGTGCTTGCCCTTGAGGACCCTCTAGAGCCACCCATTCCACCGACGCCACGAATGAGACCGACTTCGTTCTCATCCTTGACAGGCGACTTGTCTCCGTCGATTTCCTCGTCGGCGTCCACGAATTCGGCGGTCTCTGGGGCGTCGTTGAGCGACTTGACGATGTGTTCCATGTGGTGGGCTTGTCCGTCGATAAGCGCGCGAAGATGCAACACCACGCGCTGTGCCTCGTCGCGTTGTCGGAGGAGGGTGGCGTTGGTGTGCTGCAGCGCTGAAAGGTCCTTCTTGTTCCTCTTTCGCTCGCGCTCCAGCTCTTCTGCAATCTCTTGCTGCAAGACGAGTGCTTCGAGCGCGTCGTCTCTTTGCTTCTCGGTTCCAGAGAGACGGGCCGTGAGCCGCGCCGCATCGTCTTTCTGCTGATCGATCATGCTGGTGAGGCGGCGGTTCTCGCGCTTGTGGTTCTCGATCTTCACCTTGAGGTCGTTCGTTTCCTTGGTCAGCTGCTCGGCAAACGCTTGGAACTTCAAGAACTGCTGCTTCCAGCTTTCCAATTCCTCGACCAAAAAGTTGTTGCGCTTCGTGACCTTGGCGAGCTCGGTGTCCATGCGTCCTTTCAGATTGATGAAGTCTTGCCATGCCTCCATGGCATCGCGGGAGTACTGGTTCCTCTCGCGAACAATCTCGTTGAGGTGTCTCATGGAAACCTTGGTCATGAGAGGCTTCTTCTGAGAACCGCCAAACACCGACTTCAGTCCGCTGTTTTTGCCCTGGGCCCGTGTTAGTGCTGTGCAAATCACACATTCGACATTCAATGCCCGCTCACTCACCAGCTTCTCGCAAGCACGATCCATGACTTTCATGAGATCGTCTTGGTTCCACCAGCCTGGATCCTGCACGCTCTCGACTTCACCACGCATGACGATAATTTGACCAGCTGGGATGAGCTTTCCGCCTCCGTAAGCAGAGCGAAGGTGTTGCGGCACACCAGAGGGGACGACATCGCCATTGAGTGCTTGCGTCATTCGATTGATGAGCTTGGATCTCTGCTTGGCAGACCATGCGTTTGGTGGACTAGATGTGAGCACAAAGTTCCGGTCAAGGTCGACGACCAAGGCATCTGATGGCGCTGTGAACAATGTCCGGCACTCGGCAGTCATACCCAGGATATAAGGTCCAGGTTCCTGCACTAGCTCCTTTGCATGGCGGGCATGCACGACAGGGACGTACAAACCACTCCATTCGTAGACGCGAACCATGAAGCGTACGGTCTCGGTAGCCACGGTCAACATGGCGGGATAATGCGAAATGAAGATGATCCTTCTCGTTGGCGACACTGCGGCTTCCAAGACGCCCACGACGTTTGGAATGGACAGACAGCTGAACAGTGGCCACATGGCGAAGTTCTGGAAGCCGGTCGGCGAGGAGGGGAATTGGTAGCAGAGGGCATAGTCCTTCATGTCAATGCGAACCAGGTCATTCAGGCGTGGAGCCGGGAAGCTCAGTATCCTCGACACCTCCTCTGCGTGGAACAAATTTGTGGCCTTATTCCAGTGGATCCACATGCCTCGGAGATAGTCACCCAACAGATTGTACAATGGATACCTCGAGAGGAATGACAAGCAGTAAGGAATCCAATAGGTCTCGCCGGAAGTGTCATAGTAGTCGGGCTCTGTGCGCTTGCGCAGGTCCCGGATCGTCTCGGCACGCTTCTCGTCGGCACGCGACCACACTCTGAGTGCAATGCCATAGAGGGTGTGCGATGAATCCTGCTGCAGGACGAATGCGTGATGCACGCAGTGAGGTTGGCTCGCGCCAGTACATATTTCGACGTCATGAGGGAAACATGCCTGATCCTTGTTAGCATTGGCGGAAATGAGACAGGTGGTGGGAGAATAAACTTACTCTCATTGCAGCATGCAGCGATCTGGCGATTTCATTGTCTTGCTCCAATCGGGGGCTGCTTCCAAGAATCTCGGGAAGCCAGAACTGCGCGACTGCACCCTTCATGTGACCGATTTTGCCCTGAGTTGGAGTGGGCGCTTTCACCCACTGCGATGGCTCCCGTCCCACACCACACACCATGTAAGCATGCGTCAACGTCTTGGGAGCGCGCGAGCCCGTCTTTGCTTGAGGCATGGTGCTGGGAATGGGCTGGGCGATGCGCGAGTGCAAGGAGGAAGTGCGGTTGGGGATCTCCAGATTGTTGTCGTCGCGGGTTGGAGGACGAGCCGACTCGTCTGAGCGCGGGCGGGCCGCTGCAGAATTGAACGAGGGCGCCATGACCGGTGGCAGATGGTGGTAGCCGAGCTGCTGGAAGAGCGATGCCGAGTGTAAGGCGGCGGTGGTCTGCCGCTGGGTCGTGGACAGGAAGGTCGTGGACGGCAAGCTCGTGGACGGCAAGCTCGTGGACGGGAAGCTCGTGGACGGGAAGCTCGTGGACAGGAAGCCCGCGTGCTGCCCACGCCGACACAGCGAAGGTGAGGGTGAGGATGAGGGTGAGGGTGAGGGTAGAGGGAGCAGCAGGCTTTAGCTGAGATGATGGAGCGGAAGCAGCAGAGTCGTGCTTGCGAACCTTGTTCTGCCTTTCGTGCTTGCTCTGCGGCCTGCCCCTGCGCTCTTCCTGGGACGGCTTAGGCGCATATGCAGGCCCACGTCTAGCGTGAAATCAAGCGTGCGTGGATGCATGAAACACCCCGCGCAGGCAATGAGGCATCACGGCGGACGGAGCGGTCTTCCCGTCTTGCTCAAGCGATATCACCACCACTGATCAGTTGGATGAGAATGAAATCATGCCATGCCCAGCCCAGACACGAGCTACACTCGCCACACTCTCACCGTGCTATCGCTGCTATGTCGCCATGTCAAAGTCTGACAAACTCTTGGCCAGCACCGCGCGGGGCGTCCATGTCCTGATGAATCGCAGATGCTGCCAATACTGCAAGGGCCAGGGGCGCTGCGGTACTGCCTGCAGTATGTAACTGTATACATATCATTTTTATTGATGGACAGGCCCGACCACCTGCGTGACTGCGTCCACCGTTCTTCGCTGCCAAATCTGCCAAATTTCTCGGGCATCAACAGCCGCTCCCAGTAGTGATCATCCACCACATCGAAGCCGCAACCCACATTGGCAGCGACTGACATCCATGTCACCGTATGTAGTATGTACTGTACACTTTCCAAATCCGAGCGACTGGTAAGGAGTGGTATGCATATTCACTCCAAATCCCACGTGCACCACACCACCCGACCGGCTTGCTGGCTAGCCTTTTGGTCCTGGCGTGTCTCCATATTCATCCCCGCTATGCCCGTCTGAGAAGCATCTGACCGCCGCGATGCTCGGGCACAGTCGCAGCACTTTACGATTCAGAATGCTCAAGTCTCGAACGAAAGCTGGGCCGATCACACAGCTCAACGCCGTCTGTAACACCTACCTGCCGCACCACCCGCGAGCGCTCTCCAAAAATTCCGGAGCCCAGTCACCTCCACCAATCAGAAGCATGCGGCCCGCCTCAAGCCCTTACATCAGCACACTACAGGCCCAAAAGATTCGTGAGCCCGAAGCATACCGACTCAGTTCACCACACCATCATTGCTCCAGAATCATCGCCACCACGCAAGGATTCGCCATTCGCCATAGCACGCAACGATCATGTCGAGCCATACCCTCCTGACTGAGCTATGCAGCATCTGGTAGGTCACATTTCCCGTATCTTCTTCATTTTTGCCACAGGGCATTGGTCGAGACTGCCGTTCTGAGAGGTCGTCTACACCACAAGCGCCGCCTCTCCTGAGCATCCATCTCTCAGGCGCCGAGGAGTGGGAGAACACGAGGGGTAAAATTCGGGGCAGACTCGCTTGGTCACGTATGGTGCCGGTGAGGCATCGAACATGGAGTCCACGGCAAAGGCATTACGGGCAAAGGCATTACGGGCTGAAGGCAGTGGCGTCTGCTCAATTACGCAACGGCCACTTTCTGATCTCGCGCAACCGCAAGGGAATCGTGATCCAGGACTGAATTATTTTTGATAGATTCGCATTGTACTGACTGTTGCAGTTACACCAACAAACCCAAATATCGCTGTCCCCGATGCAAGACACAGACCTGCTCGTTGCCATGCAGCAAAAAGCACAAACAGCGAGCGTCATGCAGCGGAGTGCGCGACCCGGCCGAGTTCGTGAAGAAGAGTCAGCTTGCAACGCCTTCTGGCGTTGATCGAGATTACAACTATCTCAAAGGCGTAGAGCGCAGCATCGACGTTGCCAGCAGAGAAACTTCCGATCGTGGCATTGGGAAAAATGCTGCGAACCATCGAGTATTTCGAGGGAACCATCCAGAAAGCATCGTCCAGAAATATCTGGCTGCTAACCACATAACCATGCATCGTGCACCGACTGGAATGAGTCGGCAAAAGGCCAACCACACCCGCGCCTCGAAGCGAAACCATATCTTGTGGACCGTGGAATGGATCGATGCGGATGGACGGCGCATCATCTCTAATGATTGCTTGGAGTCAGACAAGCTTCGAGACCTGTATGCTGCCATTCAAATTCGACAGAACCACGCCTCCAAGCGACGGCCCGGAGAAAGCGAACGTGCAGCGTCCAAGCGGCGGCGTCTCGAGAACAAGAAAATGGCCGAGACCGAACAGAAAGCAGAGACAGCATCAACTGAGCCTCAGCAAAATCATGACGTGGAGTCGGCAATCGAAGAAGAGTCAGAAAGCTCCAAGTTAGATATTGGTGCAGGCGCCACATCAGGTGGTGAACAAGGATCCAGCAGTTCCGCGACACCGAAGCATTTCTACCTCCTCAGACCAGGTACCAGTTCTACTAACAAAGTGCTCATTCCGCTAGATGCAGACACGACGCTCACGGCAACGTTACGAGATAAGACGGTGCTGGAATTTCCGGCAATCTACGTTTTACCATATGTGGCTCATGCGCTACCTTCTGGATACATGTTGGAAGATACATACCTTGACGCTCGCGAGACAGAAGATGCAGAATTGGGCGATGCAGTTCGCTCGATGGTAGAGCAAGGTGGCTTTGCTACCGGCTCCAAACGGGAATCAGAGGCCTTGAACAGGGATGCGATCGATCCGAACAAGATACTCAGCATGCTGAAGCGAGACATTACTAGATGAAGACCACATGGAACATGATTCGTTTTCGACATCATGCCTCGGTCCTCCCTTCGATTCATGGCAATATGACAACATCAGATCCCCATAGCTCTCCCCATCGCTCATAGACCGCAACCGTTTGCTTTGCAATGTTTGCCGAGTTGACATTCTCCTCGTCCGGCCTTGGAGGCCCAGCGACTTTGACCACACCAATGTGTACATCTCTTCCAAACATAGCACGTAGCGAGTGAACGATGTTCTGCTGCGATGCTTTGGCTGCCGACAGCGATAGAGGTACCGGTATCGGGTTCTCCGGCCATGCACTGCTGGTCACCATGAGCGATGGCGCGGTCGTCTGGCTTTTGCGTAGCAAGGGAACACCCTGGCAGCACCGAAAAAGACACAACCGATTGGATCCAGGTGTTCGATCTTGCTCAATGTCTGACGGAGCTGCGTAAGGTCTCCCACATCCGTGGCGAATGTGTCCACTTCCACGGTCCTGCCTGCTTCTGCAGCAGCTTGCACGACTTTTTGTCCTTTGTTTGTCCAGTCTTTCGGCATTACGCGACACGAGGGCAGATTTGGAGAAGGGTTTCTGCGCGAAGAGCTTTGCTGTCGACAAGCCAATGCCGGGGCCACTTCCAAGGACGACAAGAACCGGTTCCATGATGCTTGCGAGGAAATGCGAATGGATGCTTAACACGCCGAGCTCCTTCTGCTTCTCATGAAGTCCTTGTGCTCATGGTAATGGGTCACTTCTGTGGCCCAAAAGCTTTGCTGAGCTGTCTGTCAGTCGCATCGTCGGCAAAACGGCTGTTGAAGTATTATTTATATTACTAGACCTGCTGCCAAACTTCAGGCAGGCGAGAACCCAAGAGGCAAATATGACTGACTCTCCAAAATGCACACGTCCACAAGTTCTCATCATCTCATGTCAGTCCTCTTATGGGATATTGTATTCAGTATCTGTCCACTGGCCGACTCCTTGCGGCTTGTACCACACTTCACACTTTGCTCCGGCAGGCATATCCGTATACTTCTTCAGGTATTTCTCCAGACAAGAATTCTGAAGATCCAACTTGACGCCCAAGCGACCCGTGGCATGCCACGACCAACCATACAAGCATTTGTCGCTATCGGCATACGGACTCTGGAGATCGCAAAAATCCACGATTTCAAAGTGGCTGACAACGCCGCATATTGATGCAGCATGTTCCACGTGCTCATGAGACCAGGCCCGCGTCCCTTGGATGTTGAACTTATCGTACAATGTCCAGTAATGCGTGAAGCACGTGGCTGCCATTTCTGGGACCTGCCGTTCTACGTTGCAGTGGAGCTTGGCAGGTGCGCCTTCTTGCTGCAATTCGAATTGAAGACAGCCGAGACCGCCTTCGAAGCCGCCCATACCATATCTCTTTCGGGAAAATCCGCTGACCTGTGCATGACTGTTAGTTGGGATGAGTGAGCTTACAGGTCGAGACGAAGCACCACTCACAGTCCACTCAAATGCTGCGAAATCGTTGTGTGAGTTGATCTTGAAATCTGTGACCGCACCGCATCTCTCGGCCACATGTTTCAGCGCTTTGGGGGACCAGTGACTGCCCGAAATCTCGAATGTCCAGCCTGGTTCTACAAGGTAGCCTTGATCGTAGTATACGAGTTTGCAAGTGCCGGCAGGAGTCTCGCTTGGCTCGCTTGTCGTGGTACTCGACGGACATGCGGTGACTGTCGAGGTGACCGTGACGGTGCTTGGAGCCACGCGAGTGGAGGGGTTGCCTGTGACCCATACATCGACGGTTTTTGTGGTGACTGCTTCGACCACCGTCGACATGACAGTATCGGTTGCATCGTTGCTGACGGATGCCACAAGCGTCGTCGGTCGAGAGGCTTTTGATGTCGCAGTTGATGCCCAGGCTGCTCTGTTGCTCGTCGAATTCCGTATGATTGCTTCAGCAGATATCGCTGCGCTCAAGTCCGAAGCTGCACTGCTTGTTATCGACATCAGGGTCGATCGCTGGTACGGTGAACTGGAGCTCGACGGGACGGTCGACGACGCTGTGGAAACTGGTGCGTAGCGAGACGAGGCCACAGCCACGCTGGACGCAAGAAAGTTGGAGATGCGCATATTGAAGTGTGTTGATTACCTGGCAAAGTGTGTATTTTCGGTTCTTCTGGTAGCGTCGAGGGACGTATTTGGAGTTGATGGCCGTTGATGGATCTTTCGAATCGTGGAATACGAGGGCGTGATACTTATCTCGACAAGAGACATTGTCGGTACCTTGGTTTGCTGGTGTTGGCGCGTTTGTGCGCAGCGTCCTCAGCGTCCTCAGCTTGGCACAACTTAGTTCCGTGGCCAACGAGGACAACGCCGTTCCTTTATGCATACCACTCCTTACCAGTCGCGCATACCCATCTGATCTCCTCGATCTCATCACCTAGTCTCATTTATGCCATCTGGCAACTCTTTTCAATGCTCATCGATCACTTCGATGACCAAAATTTGGCTCACCGACTGGTTTGAGCAGCTGTCTCTTCTTTCCAGACAACGGGTCCTCGAACTTCATTACAGCCATCAAACTGACGGTCACTATGCCAAGGATCGGTCTATACCGTCGGCATGCTCATCCGGTCCTCATACACATACACAAATGCCGTCCGCAGTCTCGCACAAGCTCCAGGAACTCAAAAGCTTGTGCAGGCTTCTCCTTGCCAGATCCGGAGGTGATGAATCAGGGCTCCTTGATATTCCAGCACGTGGTCTCGCACTCAACGGTCTCAATTTGCTCGACAGAATGCGGCTCTTGGCCAGAACCCACGCCGCTCTTCTCGCCGCCAGGCTTCGATGCGACGTATCGTTGAAGCCGCACGTGGATAACATGCGAGTGTGTTGACCATTGGAGGACCACGTTCTTGCGGGACTGGTATTGGAGCTTGTGAGACAGTGGGGGCATTATTCCTGTGTTTTGCAGAGCTGCCCGTTGTGGCAAGGTGTATCAGCCCGACAAGGCAACGTTCGTTGCGATGACCAGATTACTACGCTTGTGTGTACTGTTGCTAACGTCCAGTGGAGATGACTGACAAACACAACTTCGAACACGCCGTCCGGGCCAAGGAAAGCAATTTCCCAGAAGACGGCGTCGAAAGCAGTGTACAAGATGCAGAGATTAGGGAGATTTCCAGAGTATCAGCGATCTTCACATCTTTGCTCGCTGGTCTCGCTCTCTTCAGTAACGGATTTCATACTCATATCATTGGATACATGAAGGCAATTCTCAAAGACCTTTGCAAAGATGGGATGTCGAGTACTATCAGCACCAAAATTATTTCGTATCTGATTTGGCGAGTGAGTTCTGTCCATCAAGAAGTCCGAGATTTTCGCTATGCAGTGTGCTGACACCGAAGCCCAGAATTGATCGACAAAATTGGGCGTCGTATTGGACTTGTCTTCGCTCCGTTCTTCCTGGCGCTCGGTCTCGTCTCGTCTTGGCCGACAGATCTCGGGATCTGGAGAACGAGGACTCCAAGTTCCGTGCATACTTGACTGTGCATGGTTTAAGCACAGACTTCGGAGAAAGTCTCGAGAAGGAGATCAAGATCACGGGCTTCAAGATCTAGCATTCATTGGTTCGGGCCCTCTCGCAGATCTGTCTCTGAGGGCATCATTGCTTGGGGGCCGTTCCAAAAAGCATCATAAAGGTCGTGGCTTCCTGAGACTACGTAGAACAAGACTGAATTGGCCCGACTGGGCTTTGATCTCTCCAGCTTCACGTGAGCCCTTCGCGCATTCGAAGCTTGTCGTAGAGCTGATTGATGTTGCTTCGGTGCCACAGAGGAGTGTCTGCAATGGAGTCGACATATTCCAAAGCTCTGTCCAGGTCTGCTCTGCATTCCGGCAACCTGCCCATCAGTAGACTGAGATAAGCTCTGTTTCCGAGAAGCTTGAGCCACCTGTCGGGCATTGGTTGTCCACGTTCGCATAGGCAAGTCCATGCACTGAGCATGTATATCTGGGCATCGTCGAGAAAACCTTGCTCCATCTTGGACAAAGCTAGAATGCGCATCATATCCCATGACAGCCCGGTCCTCGATCGGGACTTCCACTGCTCGTAAAGTTGTTCAAGCTGTTGGTGTTGGTCTTGCTCAAGGAGTATCCAGGCGCATGAGTGGAGAAGTCTGATCGTGGCCTCGGAGTCGATATACGAAGCGTTCAAGAACTTGTGGCACAAGATTCTGACAATCCCGTCGCAGAGGGCATCGACTTCCTCCGAATCGTGAAATGCTCGAAGAAGGAGCGTCATGGGGTGTTCCGGTCCGTGAACATTACCCGACTCCTGAATCAAGAATGAAGTAACGACAGGCATGACCTCGAAACTTGTTTGGCGGGCAGTCTGAAACGCGAGCTTCTGCTCCTTCGATAATTTCTCCTGGCAAATCGGACCAGGACTTCGTGGATACAACGCATCGCTCACCGCATTGCCGGTCGAAACGACGGTATCAGCGTGGATATAACGCTCCTGGAGCTCGTGTGCTCTGTACAAGCAATGCCTACCCCCGAAAGCACAGTCGAAGCAGATATCGCTGTCGTCAACAGGACATTGAGAGCAATGGAAGTGAGCAGCAGTGATTGAGTCATCACACCACATACACTTGATCACCTGTAGTCGGCCGTTCACCATGACCGCTTTTCGAAGTTGTTGCGGCAATCCAGAAAGTCGGCCACGTTTGTGCTTTGGAAACTTCCTGGTACAAAGTGTCTGAAGAGGGTGCAGTAGTGCAGCAGGATGCCTGGATTGCAAAGCGTCTCTGACTCTAGGCCCAGCATTTCGAAGAATAGTCATGCCTTGGATGGTATCACCAATGTCCATGAAATAGAAGCCTTGCCAGTAGTCTCGCATAAGCTCCCACATTGGATCCGCGGCTGTGATATGTGGATCACATGTTGCACCCCATTTGTCCAAAAAGTACGCGACTGCACGCAATGCTCTATGAGTAGGCTCTTCGCCGAATGGCGTTACAGTAGACCCTACCGAACAGCCATGCGGGATCGTTGCCACTTGCCCCAAGTCGAACGTTACAGAATTATTATCAGAGCATCTCACGTGCTTCACCACAGATGAGCGCCTCCGTCTGACAGTAAGCGTTGTATTGTCCGGCGTATGCCGTTTTCTTCTGACATTCTTGTCATTCAAACCCCACTCGCGGAAGCGATCACGAAGCATTTTCTCACTAAGACAGAACATCAGCATCCTCTCCAAAGGAACAAGCCGAATCACAGACACCGACAATACGTAATTACTTTGCGTACCTGGCGATGAATCGCTTCGATCTCAAAGTCTCACATATCCACCTGCCCGTGCACGAGTTGACCTTGTACCATTTGGTGATCACGGCTCGGTAAGCCTCCCAGTCTTTCCGGCTCGGTGGATGGCTTGGGATTGGCAGCTCTTGCAGCTCCAGGACATAGGCTTCTGACGCTTGGATCTCCATCGCGAAAAGCTACGTATACATGGTATGATTCTCCGTCCCAGATGATGGGAATCTTGTGCATTAACGACTTCACGCGGCAACCAGGGTGGCGGCTCACGGAATATTCTAGCGTTGGGAGCTAGAATTCTTTGCTGCATTTGCGAACTGCTTCAGCAGAGTGTTATAGGCAGTGTATGTTAGGCCTCTGATATTGGGATCGGGGCGAGGCTGTTGGAAGTTTGGGGTTCTCACGCTAAAACATACCGTGCAGGAAAGCTAAGATATCCCTGCAAAGGTAGGAACTCTTCCACCACACAAGAGTGCTTCGCAATGCTGAGGTCCAGATACTGGACGGTCGAACAATTCTGGAGGCAGTCATTGCAGCCGGGTCTGTGCGAACCTCATAGCGATGCTGCTCCGCAGCTGGCCTGGCACTCGTCTGGCTGGAATCAGGGCCGCGAAGGTATACGTTGGGGAAGCCTGTGATGCATTTGTACCAAGAAGGTATCATCACATCATGTGCCAAACGAGATGCCGAAGGACGAGATATGAAGTGAACGAATTATCACGCTCAGCGCAGTGGATCACTTATGTAATACTGCATTGTCGAGCGCTTAAACTGTTCATTCGGTTGTTCTATATCTCTATCTAATACCATTAAGATATAGCTAAGAAAATTCTGTACATGCTAAGAAGTCATGTAACTAGTTAGACCTCGGTTAAGAAGTTAGGTAACTAGGCAGACTTCGGCTATACGCAACACATCCCCTTACCTTTTCCAAACAGGATCCTTCCTATTTAGGCAAGGTAGTTAGTGCATCTTATTATATGAAAAAACAAAAGAAATCTATCTTTTCCCTTTCCTATACTATCTTTTACTAAAATAGTAAAAAGATAATTCAAACTATATAAAGAGAGAGTCTTGTTTCATATCCCGAGTACCCTAGTAGATATCGTTACACAATCTAGACTACATGTATACTTTCATGTATCGCTTCCATTTCTAGAATGCTATTGCCTTCTTATTATAGTTAAAGCTTGAATAATACATATTACTAATCCAACTAATAGGATCTATAGTATCGGGTTCAATTCTAAACTATAGCCTTTTATAGTATACTATCGGTTATTAGTAGGTCCGTATAGGTAGCATCTAATTAGATAAGTAAAGGATTAGGTAAGTATGTATTTAGTAGATAGGTATTTGCTTAGTTAGGATCTATAGTATAAGTAGAGATACTACTTCTAATTAGTTGGAATATATAGTCTAGTTAGTTACCTAGTAGGGGATGCCAAGCAGATTGGATTACATAATGATAATCATGTGACTAATCCAAGCTAACACCTTTCAGGTTAAACTCCAACCTATAGAAAAGAACAATACACTTGCTGTTCCTACTTTGGCCCCTACTATTCCTTATAGCTTCTATTGTAGCTTATGATCCATTTATACCTGTCGGCCCTCCTTAGCTTAACAGGTTATGAGCCCGGGTTTGCAACTATAAGGAAGAAAGACTAAAGTAGTATAGGTTACCCCTAGACCTATAAGTCTAGTCCTAGAAGGAAGAGGCAAAACAGGAGAGGGAGACTCGAGGTAGACCTATACACATTGCACAAAGAAGCCCTATACATATAAGCTGTAAAAGAACCTAGTAAGGCATACTTGGAAAGTGTAAAGGGAACAGATAAGCCTAAGTTTTAAGCACCTTTAGATAAGCCTTAGACTTAGCACTTAGTACTGCCAATACCTTAACTTGTTAGTATACAGTTAGGAAGGACTTGAGGAAGTTATTAGCCCTATAGAGCCGGAATCTATTCCAAGTTTTTAGTAACCTTCCAAAACTAAGCCAAGTTGTTAGTAACCTTTAAACTATTATAGGCCTAGTAGAGCTAGGGATCTGCTAACTAAGGAAGACAGCTATCTAGAAACTGTTATTTTCAGATTGAAGAAAGAGCTTGTTTCTAGAGTTTGTTTAGGTTTGATTTACAGAAGAAACTATAGATTAAGAAGGTAGAATTAGCAAGAGAAGGGCTGTACCAATCTTGATAAGGGAGAATCATGAATCATAGTTCAAGATCATTAGGATGTACCTAATAAAGCTAAAGGTTGAATAGGTACTAGATGAAGTAGTCCTTAATACCCTAGCATCGACACTATCTAAGCATGTCTCGACAATATTATTAGAATCTTTAGATTAGTTAATTAGAAGAGCAAGCTATAAGGTTTACAATACAATAGCATTGTATAAAATGTTTATCTACATTTCAGAAGATGACTAGGACGAATGTTAAGAGCTTGAACATGTAAAGCATTTGTAGGACTAGGCAAAAGGGAAATATGAGAGGAAACTGTAGGCAATAGGGAGAAGTTTACTCTAGTAGTATACCAATTTTAGCATAGAAGAGGGTTAGACAATTAATAAAGTATAGCAGAGCCTAAGTAGCATAGCTAGGAAGGCAGTATCCATCTCTCCCTAGTTTAAGGATATTAAGACTAAGGAGAGGAAGATTTAGTAGTTACTAGTAGCCCTTCTAGAATCATTTAGCACTATTAGGGATAGGATTGACCTAAGGTAGGACCTTAGCCTACAGGACATCCTTAGAATCCTAAGAGAAAAGCAAGAGTAGATAACAAGCTAGGAGACAGCTATGTTTACTAAGAAAAGGAATTAGGTAGGAGCAAGTAGAGACTTATTATGCTTCCTATATAGAGGGAAGTATTAGATTAAAGAATGCCCTAGCCTAGACAAGGTAAAAGCAGCTATCTAGCTAAGATAAAGCTATAGGATAGCAAAGAAACAATCCCTATCTAGAGCTAGGAGGGGATCTTTACTAGACAAAGAACAACTTAAAGAGATAGTAAAGAAACTAAGCCTAAAGATACAATCCCTAGAGAAGAAGACTAGGAAACTATCTTCTAAGAAGGCCTATGTAGTACAAGATGTAGAGGCATCCTCTAAATCATCTCCCCCCTCTAAGGAAGAAGATATTGATAAGGTAGCTTATTTAACTATTAAAGCAAAAGGCAAGTATAAGCTATCTAAATAGCTACTTAACTCCTATGCTTCTGCCTATATAACTAACCAAGAATCACTCTTTAGAGACCTAAAGCCTCTTGAGAGGAAAAAGTAGATTAAGGTTAGGGGTAGCTACTTAATAGCTACACATGTTAGGAGTGTAGTTATAGGTAGAAGGAAAGGCAAACAGATTATGTTGAAAGGTGTTCTCTTTGTACCTAGGCTTAGAGTCAATCTTGTTTCTTAGAACCAGTTTAGTAAGCAGTTTAGTGTTCAACTACTAAAATTCATACTTTACTTACCTAATAGAAAGCTAGTTGTCTAGACAAGGCTTTTAGGAGGAGTACCATTTATTAAGGAAATCAGCTAAGACCTAGATGAGCTCGCATATGCATGCATTCCCTAGGACTTAATGAATAATAAAGCCTATGCACTTGTAGCCTAGACTAACTAGGATTAGTAGGAGCTATGGCATAGAAGAGTTAGACACTTTAGAGAAGGAATACTAAAAGACCTTTATAAAGTAACTAACCTAAAGGACAAAATTCCTGTCCCTACAAAGCATTAGCCCTATAGGGTGTGTTCTCTAGCCAAAATGAAAAAACACAGAGGTAAGGAGACTAAGAGAAAGCTAGCTAGGCTTGCCCTTGTCTCAATTGATATCTGTAGACCATTACCTGTCTTAAGACTAGGTTTCAAATAGTGGCTTGAGACTATTGACAACTTTTCAAGAAAGAAGGAATCAGCTTTAGGCAGTAAGAAGTGATGGAGCAAGAGAATTGCTTGCATTACTTAAGTAGTAGGAGAAGGAATCTAGAATCTCCTATTATACAACTAAAGCATACAACTCAATCCAAAATAGAGTTGTAGAAAGGTTAATCTAGACATCTAAGGAGCATATTAGGGCAATGCTAGAAGATTCGAACATACTAGTTGAATTCTGGCTAGAAGCATTAGCTACCTATACTATTATGAGAAATGCTCTCCTAAATAGTCTAGATATAGATGGATTCAAAGTTTCACCCGATAAAGCTTTTACTAGAAAGAGACCTTCTACATTACACTTTAGGGTCTAGGGATGTAGAGCAGTTGTGTATATAGACGCTAAATCTTAGCCGGCTAGGATGAGATTAGACAAGCTAATAAACAGAGGCAAAGATGCTGTTTTCATTAGGTATATGCCTAATACATTAAAGATGTAGCTGTTCTAGGAGCCTAATATGAAAGCTATAAGAGCTTACAATAATGCTATCTAGTTTGAGAATGAGAAAGGAGGGGATATGATATTAAATGTTCCTAGACTTAACTAGCCAAGCCAAGCTCTAGTAAGGAACCTAGTTGGTAGACTAAGGAAGGAGAACCGGGATATTAAACCATTGCAGGTCTAACTGCCTCTACTACTAAAGGACATTAACCAATATTAGGTAATGGTTGATCTAGAAGAAAAAGAACAAAATGATGAATAGTAGGCCTCTAATTAGAGCTAAGAGAAACAGTAGGCCCCTAATTAGAGCTAAGAGAAACCTTAGCAAGATAACTAGGATGTCTAGGCTTAGGAGGGGAATTCAAAGAGAAGGAGATCAATCTCTAATGAAGGGTTAAGGGAAGAAAGAAAGCATAGTATGATTATAAGATTAACTATATAGAAGAGACTAAGAGAATTAGAGGAGGATGAGTTCCTAGAAGCTAAGCACTATAGGGCCTTTATCTATATAATGAAAGACCTAGATCTAAGTATAGATTAGATAGATGAACTTCTAGAGTGTGTTTGCGAGGTTGCATTCCCTATCCTTATACTAGGGATTGTATAAAAATAGGAGGTTCCAATCCTAAGAACCTACTAAGAGGCAATACAAGATCCTAAATAGGGTCATATGTAGGAAGATGCAATCTAGAAGGAACTAACTACGCTTGGAAGTAACTATACCTAGGACTAGGTAGTTCTACTAAAAGGAGCAAACCTAGTTACTTCAAAATAGGTGTTTAATGTGAAGAGACTGATTAGTAGAGCAATTAACAAGTTCAAAGCAAGACTAGTTGTAAGGGGGTTCTCTTAGAAATTTGGGATAGATTTCTAGGAGACATTTGTACTAACAGTTAGGCATGATACACTTAGAGTGTTTATAGCTACTATATATAAAAAGGATCTAGAGCTGCACCAAGTAGATGTAAATAATGCATTTACTAAAAGTACCCTACAAGAAGACATCTTTATGATCCTACTACTAGGTGTAGAGGTCCTACAAGGCATAGCCCTAAAAATCCTAAGGAGCTTGTATAGCCTGAAACAAGTAGTAAGAGACTAGAACAAGCTATGTGTCTCAAAGCTAGAGGAAATGGGATTCTACTAGTTAGAGGTAGACCTATGTTTGCTTATTTATAGAGGAAGGAACCTAATGGTCCTTACCTATATAGATGACATTCCTATTATAGTACCAAAGCTAGAAGATGTTCTCTAGTTTAAGAAGGAACTAGGCAAGGTGTTCAAAATCAAAGACCTAGGTAAACCAACCAAAATTCTTAGGATAAAGCTTACTAGAGACAGAAAGAATGGGACTCTAAAGCTAGACTAGGAACACTATATCTAGGAAAACCTTGCTAAGTTTGGAATAACTAAAGAAATAGCCTACCTAACCTTGTTACTACTTAATAGCTATGAGAGTCTAAGAAAATCTAACTTAAATGAAGAAAGGTGTAACAAGACTGAGTACTAAAGCTAGAATGGTACATAGATGTAGCTAATGACTATAATAAGACCTGACATTGCTTTTGCCCTTAGAAGATTAGGATTATATGCATTAGATCTATCTAAGAGACATCTAAAAGCACTTAGAAAACTAGCTAGATACCTAAGATTATTCCTAAGTCTAGGGTTGATATTCAGGAGGGGAGGAGGAAAGCTAATAGGATATTCAGACTCTGATTATGTAATGGACAAAGCTAATAGAGTCTCGATCCTTAGAAGCATCTTCTTTCTCTATGGATTACTAGTTTCTTAGATGAGCAAGAAGTAGAAGTTAGTTGCTACATCAACTATAGAAGCCGAGTATATAGTAATAAATGCATATGTAAAGCAATCTTAATTCCTTATAGCACTCCTAAGGGAGATGGACTATGTATGGTTAGTAGGAGAATGCTCATTCTAACTATTAATTAAAGGAAATTCTAATATAGTGAATAAGGTTAGACCTGTTTAGATTATGGGTAATAACTAGGCAGCTTTGACTCTTGTTAAAGATGCTCATACCCATGAGAGATTAAAACATATTAATATTAGTTTTAACAAGGTTAGAAATCTTTAGTAGCAAAGAAAGGTTGTAGTAGAATACACTCCAACAAAAGAGATAGTAGCTAATAGCCTAACTAAGCTAAAGACAGGGCTACAGTTCTAGGAATTCATTAGACAATTATAGTTAGTATAAAGGGACAAAAGCCCCTACTTAGAGGAGTTTAAACTCTACTAAGCAGGGAAATACTAGATCCAGGAATCGAACCTAGTAGATTGGATACGCTGTGCTAATCTGGAAGCCATTGCATCTAATTGGCTAATTGAAGTTCTTGCTAGATTGTATTGGTTAGAATTGGGATTTGTAGACCAACTAATCTAAGTAGGAGTGTTGGAATATACAGTCTAGTTAGTTACCTAGTAGGGGATGCTAAGCAGATTGGATTACATGATGATAATCATGTGACTAATCCAAGCTAACACCTTTTAGGTTGAACTCTAACCTATAGAAAAGAACAACACACTTGCTGTTCCTACTTTGGCCCCTACTATTCCTTGTAGCTTCTATTGTAGCTTATGATCCATTTATACCTATCGGCCCTCCTTAGCTTGACAACTACTTTACTATTATAAGCATTACTAACGACCTCCGCGGGCTTTTGATTAGCCAAAGTGAGTTACAAAGTAATAATATAGGCGATAGTAAGGTCGCCCTATATTAAGTAGGTAGTAGTAGGGGTCTATTATACTAGGTAGTAGTAGGTAAGGTTAAGAGCGGAAAGCACCGTACGCTCTAATTAGCCCTCGTTATCGTATTAGTTACTTCTTCTAGCGCTATTTGATAGAATAGGGCTCAATCGACTTAGCTCGGTAGCTAAGTAGGTAGTCTACTTAGCCTAAGTTACTAAATGAACCTCTATTAGTTCTATAGACCGTGTATCTTGGTTATTCCGTCTACTAGCATGTCCTATATTACTAGGTATTCGCATTGAATGCGGCCTACTTCGTGTTCCTATCGAAGCTAGCATTGGTATATATCTATATGCCTAAGCTTAGTGTCTAGCTTGCTAGTATTAGCCTTAACAATACGGATGGTCTATATATTGTTATAGTATAGGGTAGGCTTCTAATCTAGTATAAGGCTAATGCTAGTAAAGAATCGCTTCTACTAGATTATCTCTAAGCCTATATGTAATGCTACAAGTAGCTCTACTTCTATAGTTAATTTAGTTATAGTAGACTATCGTGCTACCTTCTAGTCGACTAGTCCATTGAACAGGCTAAACATCCAGCCTTCTAATAATTGCCTTGTACCCTTGTAGTTACTATAGGATGCATTAGAAGTACCGTAAAATTCAAGAAGCTAATAGCTTGAATAAGTAGTAACTACTAGTCTATTGTTATTATATTCTAGGCAAAGATCCCTAGTCTATAGGAGGTATTTAATATACCATTTAGCGGCTACAATGTTACATTTCCTTAGGTTCTGTAGGGCTTTTAATAGTAGTAACACTGCCTTAGCAATGTTAGGTCTTGTCTATACTACTACGAAATTCAGTAATCCAATGCGGCTTTGATAAGCCAAGATTGAGGCTAAATTCAGGTACACTTGACCGTTAGTTAGCTTCTTATAAGGCTCATATCTAGTTAGAAGTAGTCCCTTAGTTCTTCTACTAGTACTACTGTCAATACTATAGCGCTAACCCATCTTCTTAACATAGGCCTTCTATAATAGCCAAAGCTACTTAGTACTACGGTTACGCTTGACTTCTATGCTAAGAAACTAGGACAGCTTGCTAAGGTTATTAAGCTTATATTCTTCTATTAGTTGCTACTTAATGTTTATCGCTTTCTACTTATATTGACAATAGTATAGTAGTACAATATTATCTACATAGAAGAAGATAAATACGTACTTGTCTATACCTATGTATAGGTAGTCTACATTGTCTACTAGAAGCATGCCAATTTTCTCTAGAGTAGTAGTAAAGTAGTTATACTATAACTATAGTAACTCCTATAATCCGTAGAGTGCCTATATTAACTTAAGTGCCTTCCCTTTGCGCTTAAAGCTATTAGGGGGTCTAAGGTATAGGGTATAAGGCAAGGTTGCATTAAGGAATGTATTAATAGTATCCATTTGCTTAGCTTCTAGGTCAAACTTTGCCACAATTGACATTAGTGCCCTAAATACCCGTATAGCAAGTATAGATGCGTAGGTGTCTAAGTAAGTATTCTTCTATAGGTCGCCTCTTGTATAGACTCGTGCCTTAAACTTAACTAGTCGCCTATCTACGTTACCTTTGTACTTGAATACCTAGGTAAGAGGTAGTAGGTTAGGCTTGCTTGCTAATGTGTCTATGTCTACCTACTCAAATGTGCCTATATCTAGTACCTTATTGAACTCAACTCTTGCTACGTATATCTAATAATCCTTGTACTTGCTCTTTATTACTTAACGCTAGTTGCGAGGCTTAGTTAGAAGGTCTAATATCTTCGGAGTAAGGATCGGATTGTCGGCGGCATATAGAAGTAATAGTACGGCATCCGCTATCGGCGTTACTAATAGTACTATGTTTGTTAGCGCTACTAGTCGTACTTTATGCTTAGCTACTATGTACAAGCTATTGAATAATAGAAGGTGCTCTACGAGCTACCTATGTTAGTAGATCGCTACTAACCGCTGTCGTTTGTTTAGTCCTATAACATTGAAATGCGGTCCCCCTATATTTAGTAAGTAACGATAAACATCTACTTCTTTAATTAGCATTGCCGACTTAGTAAGCTCTACTTGTAGAAGGTTTATGTCTATGTTATCTATACGTCCCCCTAGTTGAACTAGTCTATTAATTACATTGTTAAGAGGTATTGGTACACTAATCGGGTTAACCGGAAAGGTTGGTTACTAGTATGTTAATCGTTTTCCAAATAGTAGCGGGTAATTAGATGGTTTAGGCTCCGGTATTCTTACTCCTATAGGATCTATCTATAGCCTGTTGTTCACACTTACGAGCTATAGCTTAGTAGGTAATAGTAGTGTTTCATTTAGTAGTCCTTCTAATATAAGACTTCCTACTAGCCTTGCAGTGTTAACCATTAGTAGTTAACTAGGTCCTATTAGTATATCTACCCCCTTAGCCCCAAATCGTACTAGATTTAGAGGGGTATTATGTACTTCTTCAAGCTCATCGAATTAGTGCATAGAGGCAGGTACTTGTACTTCTTCGAGATTACTATATTCTACTAGCTCTATATTAGTTAGATTGATACTAAGATCAATGTTATACCCGCTATAGAACTTAGACTTATTAAACACAACATCTCTCGTACGGATTACTATCTTGCGTAAAGGTACCTAGATCCGGTAGATCGAGTGTCCTTTATATCTACATAGGTATCCGATGTATGTACGTAAGGCAACCTTTATGCTTCTTGGTAGAATATCCTTCCGCTTGCGCTTCTTAGACGGATTATTATTAGTCTTAGTACTATAGATTAGTAGGTAGGCTCGTGCCCTAAACTAATAGACGTGTACTACATTAGGCTTATGTCTAGTAGCAATTTCGTACGGTATGCGTATTGTAGGGTTAGTTGATCGTGCCCTTAGTAATCTATTAACAAGGAAGGCTATAGCATGAACTGCCTCTAGCCAAAGGTTGTATAGAAATCTAGTATATATCATAAGTGCCCTTACAACCTCAATAATTGTACGACCTGCTCGCTCTACTAGATCCTACTTAGATGTATATAGTACTATTAGTCTCTAAGTAGTATAGTCATTGCGTAGATATGTCCTAAATCGAAGGCCGTTAACTAACTTCTTATTGTCTAATAATAAATAGATAATGTCCCGACTAATACTTCTTACAAAGGTTACTAGCTAATTCTAGTAGCTAAGTAGGGTTAACTCATCCCTATTAGTAATTGTCTATATAAAGTGAAGGCTAGTATTTAGGTCATATACATGAAATAGGTACTTGTCGCTATTGTAGGCTAGATCTAGTTCTATTAGGTTAGTAGCAATATGTCCGTATAGAGTAAGAATTAACACATTATGCCTTCTTAGTCTACGCGAGATTATCCTCTTGCCCTTAGCCTACGCATATACTAGACATAGTAGTGTTCTAGGCACCTCATTGTCCTACGTATAGTCTCGCTTTACTCTATTAACCTTGTCAACTAGTTCTTTAGCTCTTTCTATACCTAGGTATCTAAACACCTCGTATATTCGCTTAAGGGTAAGATGCCTTAGTAGTAGTAGGCGTGTAGAGCGGCGTGCGGTTGCGTATACTAATAGGTATGTGTCTACTAGGGATTAATTCTCTAGTTAGAAGGGGTACTTCCGCGGCTTGTTGTCTAAGTTAATAGGCTATTCGTGCGGTAGTGGTATGTCGTCGACTTCGCTCGTAACGTTAAAGTATAGCATTCCATCGTTTGGTCTAATGAATTTAATTAGGGGTTTGTATTGTAGGTTGTATAGGACATTATTAACTTCCTAATGCCTAAACCCACGATTGTAGAATAGTGTACCTCCTACAATATTAGTATAGAAATTAGGTATATACAAGCATTCCTTTAGTTCAATCTCTAGTAGCCTACTACTAGTAGATTTTACTATAAATACTACTATTCCAATAGCGACAACCTTGTTATGCCTAGTACTAGTTACTACGGTTGAATGAGCTAGTAGAATGAGAGGCTAGAAGTTAAAGCGGCTAGGGTAATTGATAATGTAATAGTTAGACCTACCGTTATATATTAAAGCGTCAAATAGGCACTACTTCTTCCTAGATGTAGCCATGACTAGGTAGGTAGTTAGCGGTAGTCTAGTAGTAGAGCGGTCAAAGAAACACGCTATTAATAGCTTACTTGATCCATTGCTAGTACTAGCATCGTCGTCTATACTATTACTATAATACTACTACTCAATTTTAATAGCAAGTAGATCTTTGAAGGTCTTAGCTTACTACTAGCAAAACTTCTTGTTCTTGCGTAGGTAGCCCTTAAAGAAGGCTATCTTGCTACGCTACTTATTGTCCTTATCCTTCTCCTTAACCTTCTTACGTAGTATATAATTAATAATAGTATATTTACTACGGCTTTTATAGGCCTTCTTTTTACCGACACTAGTAAGCTTAGTACACGACTTATTGCTTCGCTTATTGCTAGTAGAGCGCTACCTTCCTTTATTATTATTAGTAGCCTAAAGGGTAGTATTTGCTTTACTTGATTCTACCTTATAGACAATGCCGAATAAGGACCCTCGCTTAGTAGTACTAGGCATGTTGCGGGCGTACTCGCGCACTATACTAACAAGCTAATGAAAGTAGTTAGTATTAGGTAATGCTTAGTATATTATGTAGAGACCCTTGCTATAGGTCTTATCTATATTAGCTACTACTATATAGAAGTGTACTATTATATTGTCTAGTTCATTATACTTTGTCCGTTGTATAATCTTGTATAGGTCTAGCCATTCCTCGTACTATTGCTCTAGGTCTTTTACCTATCTCGAAGCGATAAGGCGATATAGGTCCCTATTAATAGTAGTTCTCTACTACTAGGTATTAGGTACTAGCTTGTCCTTTAGGCGAGTAAGGATTAGTCGTAGAGATAGCATCCTTGCGTTAGGTCCGCTATTAGTAATGTCTAAATAGTAGCGGACATTAACTACCTCTACTAGGTACGCAATTGTCTTACTACGACCTATCCTAAACCTATTAAACTCGCTCTACTCCGTATTATGAATTTCCTTCCTAATCTTAATCCCTGACTAGTACGTAGTATCTAGCATAAGCCTATCACGATCCATAGTCATGAAGACTAGTTATATAGGCTTATTAGGAGTATCTATATATAGGTCTACGTAGATCTAGGTCTTATACCTAGTAAGATGAGTCTTGGTCTACTTAATCTAGCGGTCCTAGTTATTAGGTCTACGGAGGACGATGAGCTTTCCGCCAAGGCGAGGAGTTACTACTATAAGGGCTATTACTAATACTATAGACCTATAGAGACTAGCTATTTTAATACTATCGATTCGATAGCTTTCTTAGTTATCCCGTTTTTTCTTGCTAAGGAAGTCTCTAATACTACGGAAAATCCGGGCTCATAACTATTACGCTTAGCGTAGTGGATTACTTATATAATACTATATTGTCGAGCGCTTAAACTATTTATTCGGTTGTTCTATATCTCTATCTAATACTATTAAGATATAGCTGAGAAAATTCTGCACATGCCAAGAAGTCATGTGACTGGTCAGACCTCGGTCAAGAAGTCAGGTGACTGGGCAGACTTCGGCTATGCGCAACACGAATTCAGCAAGCAACAGGTCTTGAAACTTCCAGCACAGACCAGTCTCGGCGCGCACCCCTGCCAACTATATTTAGGCACGTACCTACGACTTCCGCCACGGCGATCGAACATCACACGCAGAATCACATACCACCATGGCTTCGGAGAAGGAATCAGACTACGTGACTCTAGTCTCGAATGATGGCTACACATTCGTGGTCCGTCGCTCTGCTGCCTATATCGCCGACGTCCTCAAACGCGCCTTGAGTTCTTCCAGTACGAGACAGTCCCAGAGATAGTCTTTTTCAAACGATAGCTAATATATGACAGACGGCATGGGATTCAGAGAAGCTGAGGCGAACACATATCACTGCGACACGATCAAGTGCGCGCAATCTGTTTTCTGGAATCGGCTTCATCGATACTGATTGTTTGCCACAGCGGTCTTGTCCTCGAGAAGGTTTGCGAGTACCTCTACTATCACGAGAAGCACAAGGATTCGAAAGATGTGGCTGATATGGACATTCCGCCGGAGCTGTGTTTGGAGCTGCTCATGGCTGCTGACTATTTGAATGGTATTCACGCAGTTCCGAGGATTTCTGCTCGTCTGTGCTAATCGCCATCTAGTATGAGTGTTCCCGCCTCATGATGATCTATTCAGTGCAGCGTGGCGTTCGGAGACCAAGCAGAGTACTCAGGATCCAGCATCGCATAGTTCAAGGCGGAGCATGCATTGCCCCAAGGACCTTCCCGAGCTCGGAAAACGCGCGGCAAGCAGCGCGCACTCAAAGCCTCGTCCAGGCAGTAGCGTCCTGCTCAATTTGACGATGCCGCAGCGCAAGTCCATTAATTTGAACAACAACCACCGCATCTCCATCAAGCTACACATGGAGTTTCCCGTTCAGATTAGGCGGCTCGCCATCTACCAATCCACTTATTACGATCTGAAGCTGCTCATCAAATCCGCTCCTACTCATCACCGCCCCAAAGCCCTGACATTGACAAAGTCCAGCGAGCGGGACCTTCAAAGCGTTCAAAGCGGGTCGGAGATACTTTGTCTGGGAATGGAATCCTTGATCGCAGAATACGCGTGCGCCGGAGTAATCCACTCGTCGTCCAGTGGCAGATTCTCACTCATTTTCACAAGTCTAAGACGCGTCAGCCACATCCTTTTGCTTGGGCTGAGAAATGTTGTGGGCACTCACTTATCGATCTCCGAATGCGGCAGCTGCCACTTCTCTCCTTCTTGAGACGGCAGAGCACCTTGATACACCGCTGCAGTTCCAGTCAAAGCATGTCCTTGCAGGCCCAGTTCTTCGCACGCTTTGTGTGGCGTTGCATCAGGGTGTATATGTGCATGGACCATGTGGCCTTGACAACACCATTCGAGCGCAAGAATGAAGTCTACTGCAGCCCAGCTGTCGCCTATTACGGACTCTTTCTGAGTGAATGGGCTCGGTGTCATGTGTTCAGTATTCGCGAACTTAGACGCTGTTGGCGTATCCTTTTCGAGTGCTGACCAATCGATATCCATGAATGTTCGCTCATGCCCAATGTCAGAATCCCATCTCACTTCCACTGATGCACTTGCTGGCGCGGTCGTAGCTGCAGGCGTTTCTGTAAGATTCAGTGAATCTCCTAAGCGGAAGTCTAGAAAATGTGATGCCAAGAGTTCTCGCATCATTTGGTTCTGACAAGCCAGCGTGTTCTTCTCGCTGTTGACCTGTGAGTCCATGTGTTGTAAGCGGGCGACTTCCTCCTCGAGACTTTTGACATATTCTGCTCTACGATGACGATGTCGTCTGATCAATGTCAAGTTAGAGCTTATCAACGCGGGCTATGGGGGTAGGCAGATTACTTTTGGGCCTGATAGACCTGCTGTCTCCGTTTCGCATCTTTGCCGTCTGCTGTGTCTTCTGGCGAAACACTATTGCTGCTCGGCGATTCTTTCTTAGTCTTCAGAATACGACTGAGTCGATTACTTTCTGACGTCCTGTCAGCGGTCAAGCCTCTGCTTGTCACTACTTGGAAACTCACTTTGGCTGCCGGTAGATTCGCTGGGCGATTTCCTAAAGAGCGATCTGAAGCCAGAAGAAGTTTCTGAGCCCATGGAGGACCGGGAGATTCGCGCAAACGCAAGGCCTGACGCTTCCGAATGTGATATCAACTTTGCGAATGGATGTTTGTCATACAGCTGAGCTTCGTCTTTGGCATCGCCTTCCGCGGTCTCCACATTTCCTGCACTGTCATCCGATACTGACACCTGAAAGAGGTCTAGTCAGGAACACATTGCTGCTTGACATAACGCCCTGTTGCATTGCCACGCATACGTCTTCACGTGCGAGATGCAACATGTGATTATGATTGTGGTCTGGGGACTGGATATAGGGCTGGGGAGACGGCCGAGTCTGACAGGGGCCAGCGTCGATGAACCTAGAAGTAAATTGTTTGTCGCACGGCGCACGCGGGTGAGCTGTTTCATCGTTGTATTCTATCGTTGCGCACCAAAATCGCCGCCAACAGAAGTCTCCAGTCTCTGGCCTTCTCTGATGTGGCAGAACACCATCAAGGACGGCGGCGGCGACATTCATGGACGCAGATGCCCGACTTCTGCCGCGCCAGTCGCGATATCGCAAGACATGGGCGGCAATTGCACTCCTCTCTACACTTGCTTCACTTGCGATGATGCTTGCCTATCAGCATGGACCTTCATCCGAGGTTTGGTCTTTTTTCACGGGACCTCCAAAGGTGCAGGCGAATGGAGAATTCCGCACCGATTTCCGCAATGTTGCCAGGCTAAAGCCGGAAGACCACGTCCACAGAGAGCCCAAGACACTCAACCACAAATGGCGCGTCACTTCGGGTCTACGTCGACCGGATGGTGTGCTCAGACGCGTATACCTGGTCAACGGGCAGTTTCCTGGACCAACAATCGAAGCGCGTTCCGGAGACGAAATCATCGTCGAAGTCGAAAATGCCCTGGAGCAGGATGGCATCTCCATTCATTGGCATGGGCTATCAATGCATGGTGCCAATGAAATGGATGGCGTAGTAGGCATAACTCAAGCTCCCATCGAGCCAAGTCGCAGCTTCACCTACAGCTTCACAATCGAACATGATCAGCATGGTACCTTCTGGTGGCACAGCCATTACGCCCAGCAGCGAGCAGATGGTTTGTACGGGGGATTGGTCGTTCACAAACCTGTCGTCGGCGATGATGAGCCAGAAATTGCCTGCGAGCGATTACTGTTGATTGGAGATTGGTACCATCGTCATGCTGCCGATGCATTGAAAGCATACCTGCATTCTGGTGCCTTCGGCCTTGAAACAGTTCCGGACTCTATGCTGATCAACGGCGCTGGAAGATACACTTGTGGAGATGCAGTCCCTGCTCGCCCTGTTGACTGTATTGAGGTTCCGGCAGAATCTCAGCCATCGCTCTACCTGGACACCAGGAAACGGACCATCTTTCGACTAGTAAATGTTGGCGCTTATGCTGGATTCAGTGTTTCTGCTCCAGGCAGTGTTATGACAGCTCTCACAGTAGATGCGGGCCATCCGGTGAAGGGGAAAATGTCTAGGGCAGTGGGCTATGTGCAGCCTGGAGAGCGCGTTGATATCTTACTTGAGCTCGATCCTGTCGCCGGACGCTACAGCACCAGGCTCAATGTGACACTGGACAAGACTCCGTTCAAGTACGAGAATCCTGCATTGACGCGAACGCAGACATTTCCATTGCATTGGAACGGCAGATCCAGGAAACGTCAAGCACGCAGCGAGCTCCACTCCATCGTCGCTGAGAATTTTGACACACGAACCGCCATGTCTGCCGAGGATCAGAGCGCAGCACTGCCGCCTGCCGCACAGCATACTGTTCTTCTATATGCGATGACGCAGAAACTTGCCAGCCTCGATAACGGACCACGCGGCTTCATCAACCAGACCACCTGGCGACCACAGTCGCCACCTCTGAACGCACTCGCTCGCAGCAAGTGGGATGATAACCAATTCGTGCCGCATATCCCATATAACAAGCATTCTCCGGTCTGGGTCGACATCATTCTGAACAATCTGGATGAGGACTGGCATCCATTCCATCTGCACGGCCACAGCTTTTGGGTCTTGACTAGCTACACCTCTGATTACAACCGGGGATCGTACAACCCATATGATGGCACAAAGCCTCCCGGTGGTGAATACGACCTCAAGAATGCACTACGGAAAGATACGCTCTACGTTCCTCGTCACGGCTACGCTGTCCTGCGCTTTCAAGCAAACAATCCTGGCCTGTGGGCCTTCCATTGCCATGTATTGTGGCATGAAGCCTCCGGGATGGGAATGGCATTCGACGTGCGCTACTGAGAATGTCACCTTTGCAATATCCTGTGCGCTTTCTCGGATACACGTCTGTGAAATCGATTCTGATGCACCACTGGAGTGCATTCGACGTACGAAGAAGAATCTAAGCAGGCAAGTCTGGTTTCTCCCGATCAAATACATGAGTCTCCAGGCGACAGCGTTCGGACACTGAGGGCCAGGCTGCCAAATCCTTTCTCAACCCGAATGCTAAGAATGAATGGCTGCATCACGTCAAGAGACGTTGAAGGGCAGCTCGATACGAGTTACTAGCGCCAGAAAGAGCATCATGGTAGCCAGGCTCTACGGCGCACAGATATCGCTTGGCAGCAACATGGGAGCCGACTAGCGAGGCCACCACCGCAAACCATGCAGTACCATGTGCAGAGCCGCATCTTGTTTCGAATCCTGGTGCTCATCTTGTGGAACGTCGTGTGGAAGCAAGATCTGGCGCAACCACTGAGGAATAGAGTCTAGGGCCCGAATGCAGGATTCCAGATCTCGGTTTGCACAAGTGGCTGCTTGACAATCGGATGGTACAAGCTACACCGTTGGCCAACTCCGGTCTCGACTCGAGCAACATGGTCTTCGTTCACACTGGCTTGATTTGTGATTGATCATGGTCACCTGACTTCTTGGCGCCTCAACACAAGACGAGGTGACGATCATGGACATACTCTCATGATGATAGACAGGAACAATGGGAATAAAGAAACAAACCCGAGTCGTCAATCTCTTATCGAGTTTCAAGATCTCCATTTCGCCGGGGCGGTGGGAAGATCAATTGCCAGACTTGCTTGAATGGAAGCATTAGCCTGCAACATCCCCGCTCGTTCTCATCACGTGGAGGCCCACCAATATCAGCCAGATCCAATCCATGCTCACGATTCCGCCTCCGGTGGTCCCTCGGTGGATGGACTACTGGTAACGCGGCGCGAAGGGCCTCGTACGCTATTCTGGCCCACTGCCCCTCCTCCAGGACAGAAGGCATTGTGGAACATTGCAAAGGCTGCTGGAAAGTATATGGGCCAGAGGATGTCGTCCAGTGCGAGAGACATCTGGTTTCTGCTTCCCACCTGCTTGCCACCATTAAGCGCAAACAGCATTTTTGCCATCCTCTTTCATATCGCATCAAGGCATCACCATACAAGATGGGTTCTGTAGGAGAGCCAGATGTTCCATACACTGACGTCCTGCTCGTCGGAGCTGGATTTGCTTCTTTCACTCTGCTCAACAGACTGCGAAAGCTTGGTCTTTCTGTGGAGATTTACGAGAAAGGAGCTGCATCGGGTGGTATCTGGTACTGGGTGAGTCGCTATCGAGCATTAAAATATGCATTGGAGCACATTCGCTGACTCCACGTGGAAGAATTGCTATCCTGGTGCACGTGTGGACTCAGATACCCCAATTTACCAGCTGTTCGACAAGGAGCTCTGGGAGGACTTCACATACAAGGAGCGCTATCCAGCATGGCCAGAGCTTCGACGATACTTCCAGCACGTAGACAAGAAGTGGAATGTCAGCGCGCACACCACTTACAACAAGATGGTCGATACCGCCACATTCGATGAAAAGACCAATCTTTGGACAATCGAGTGCGCAGACTCTAGCGTGATCAAGGCAAGATGGTTCATCCCATGCATTGGTTTCGCATCAAAGCACTACTCGCCACCATTCCCAGGCCTTGACAAGTTCAAGGGCGAGATCTTCCACACTGCCAAGTGGCCACAGCATGGTGTAAACCTCAAGAACAAGCGCATTGCTGTGATCGGAACTGGTGCTTCTGGCATTCAAACTATTCAAGAACTCACCCCTCTCGCCAAAGAGATGACTGTCTATCAGCGCACACCAAACATGTGTCTTCCAATGAACCAGCGCATGCTTGATCCAGAGGAGGAAGAGAAGAAGAAGAAGGATGGTACTTACGAGAAGCTCATCAACGACACCCGTTCCACATTCGCCGGGTTCACTTACGACTTCGTTGACAAGAAGACCTTCGACGACACACCAGAGCAACGCGATGCTTTCTACCATAAGCTGCTCGTAGAAGAAGGTGGTTTCAGATATTGGCTCAACACATATTCCGACATGCTCTTTGACGACAAGGCCAACGATGAAGCCTACAACTACTGGAGAAATTTCGTGCTCTCCCGTGTCAAGAATCCAGAGAAGCAGGAACTCCTGGCCCCAGCGACGAAGCCACATCCGTGGGGCACCAAGCGTCCTTCGCTCGAGCAACGCTTTTACGAAGAGGTCGACAAGGATCACGTTGAGATTATCGACGTTAACGCCAACCCTATCGAAGCAATTGAGGCAACCGGTCTGCGCACCCCAAAGGGTCTGAAGGAGATTGACGTTCTTGTCCTCGCCACTGGATTCGATTCCGTTACCGGATCTCTTGCACAGCTGAACATTCGAGATACCAAGGATGAGACAATTGCTGACCACTGGAAGAACGGCACCAAGACCTCTATGGGTATTGCCATTCCAGGCTTTCCCAACATGTTCTTCCTTTATGGCCCGCAGGCTCCGACTGCTTTCTCGAATGGTCCATCGTGCACACAATTCCAGGCTGAGTTCGTTGAGGAGGCTATGAAGAGAATCCAGAAGGACGGCATCACCAGATTCGAAGCTACACAGGCTGCTGAGGACGACTGGTGTAAGAGAATGTAAGTTTTGACCGCCTTTAATCTAATCCCGGCAACGCATACTGACGCACATGCTTTCGCAGGAACGAGAAATGGGACGCCACACTCTTCCCTATGGCCAAGTCATGGTACAGCGGTGCCAACATCCCAGGCAAGAAGGTCGAGCCACTCAATTGGGCTGGCGGTATGGTCGAATACGTCGACAGCTTGCACAAGAGTTTGGACAACGACTACCAGGGCTGGACCGTCCAGAAAGGCGAGCCATCAAAGGCATGAGAAAAGAGCTATGATGATGATGATGATGATGATGATGATGATGATGACGATGAGTTCTCCATTCCATTCTTCATGTCGTGGCGTCAGAATTTAGACCAGGAGACGCCGATACCATTACTACAAAATAGCGTTGTGTACAGAGTTTACCTCCTTCAAGACTTGGCAATTCACTCTCCTACACTACCTCACCCATGATAACCAAAAACAGATCCTCACGCTCCAACTCCTTCGCCTCGCGAACATACTGTCTAGCCCTCTCCACCCAACGCCCAAGCTCGTCTCCCCTTGTCACCTTGCCCTCGATCCTCCTAAAAACATCATACTCCCTAAACGTCAACCACTCAACCTTCGCCGTCAAGAAAATCTTCCACCTGAATCTTCTCGCTCTCATCAAACTCGCCGGTTGAACAACAACCCCAATCCTTATACACTCCTCTCTCACCTGATACCCAGCCCAACAGCAAAACCAACAATTCCTATTTCTCAACCATCTCTCCGCAATCTTATTCCTTCGACGTTGATCGGGTTGAATCCTTAACTCTCGGATCAGTGGTAGAGCGTCTTGAGGGAGTGAAGAGAGGAAGATCGTAGCTGAGATGTCGTCTGACATCTGGAATGTGTTGGTGCTGTAGTAAATTTCTAGGGCTTCGGAGCGGATTTTTGGGTGGGCGCGGAGGAGGGCTGGTTCGTGGTGGGGGATTCCGGGGGAGATGATGAAGAAGTGTCTGCGGCGCGCGAATTGGATGACTTGGTTTTTGGGGATGGCGAGGTCGTAGATTGCATTTCGGAGTTCCGCGGGGAGGTCGAGGAAGGATAGCGTGTGTGGTTGGGGAGTGCGTGAGGCTGGAGGTTCTGTTGTGGTATTTTTGGCTTGCTTGCGCTTGCCTAAGCGACTCATTGATATGTTCATCATGCTTGATCGGTCTCGCATGAGCGTAGTGAACGTCCACAGTTATGTGAATGAGAAGATATCACACCTGCAGTCTCTAAATTCGCCTAGGTGCTGTGCGCGAACTCTCAGCCTGATCGGAAAGCTTATTCGAGTTGGTAAGCATATATACAGCAGGCTTGGCTCAGTCCACGTTGCATTTGGATTTTCAACGATCTGATCGATATAGGTCAGTGATCCCACAACTCTCTACTCGAGCTCTCACACAATCGAATCACTCTCAAAATAGGGATCATTAGGATCTAGACAATGTCAGCATCTGCAACGCAAAGAGATCGATACACTCACCCTAAGGAAATTTCCTCATCACAAGATCACCAGTGTATTCCCAGAGCTCTTCTTCTTGGCTCTGCAACTCAATCTAACAAGTGGCTTCCTGTTGGCCAAACATCTCTCCATCATAATCGATTCGAACCTGATTGATAGTGCGCCTCGAGACATCGCCATCAAGATAGTTCAATGGCATGAAGTGAACAGCCGAGTGCGCAGTAGCGAAAACAGTGTTTGGCAGGTCTCCACTGTGCGGAACGTGATGCATGCCGAGACTCAGCCAAGTAGCGACATTTTCTTGGATTAAATTCTCTCCAGCAAAGAAGGCGTCGAAGTCGATAGGTGGGTTGTGGATATCCTGGCCATTGTATGCATGGACGGATCGTGGCTCTGAGTCGTGAGCTTGAGTGACAGCTAGGTCGTGGGAGAACGAGTTTGCCGCGTTTGCCAGATTCGAGGAGTTCTGGACTGTGAGGTGGATTGTGGACTCGGGCAGTGTACAGTAGCCGCGATACTGGCCATATGCATTTGGGTGCAGCGGTGTTGATGATACGATACTGAGTAGCAGCATTGCCATCATAGTCCCACCGGCTACCATCTTCGTTCTCAATGAGACGGCCCGCCAGCTTCATCGTAGTTCGAGGCCTGTCTGACCAGACATATGATTCTGTCAACGGCATGACAGTTGTAAGCTCCATCGTGTTAGCAGTACCCAGGATGTCGAAATCGGCTTTCAGATTTATAACGTGGTCGTGCACAGATCCGGACAGCGAGTCGTAAATCTGGTATCTATAATTGTGGCTGTTCGCGTAGTAGGCAGACTCAGGAAGAACTTGTAGCTCGTCATGTAATGGTATTTGCCAATAGTCGAGACGCAGCGCACTGCGAAGTATATGCTCTTCGTGTTGGCGACACAATCGCTTGTGTAGTCTCATTGCATGGGACAGTCAGCATCGAATTCGGACAGACGAACGGAGTTGACGTGATTGCGGATCGTCTCACCATGTAGAAGTGTCGAGATAGGATGCGCAGCTTGGACATTCGTATCCTGGCACAAGCCGGAAGGCGTACGGTCCAAAGCCATAGTATGTGTCCAGATAGCCAACGCCCGACGGAACGGGACCATTACCGGCATAATGCGCAAGTGCCTTTTGTCAACCGAGCTCATAGAGTATTCTTTCGCCTCCATAGCGAATGTCGAGACTGCAAGACCACGGTCCTGGTATATCCACTGTTAGCTTGTGTGAAGGTACTCTTGTATGAAGACCATGCCCCAGTAAAGCTAGTGTAAAAGCTCCGGCCCATCCGAGACACATGCTTAGATTCCTGGTCTACAGCATATCTGAAGCCGCCAGGTGCAATCAATAGCTAGAGCAGCAGTGTTCCTGGGCAGAGTATCGCCATATCGATCATTCCGTGCCCCATCACCTTCCACGTTAGCACCAAGCTTTACGAACTCGGGTGTGTATAATGCAGTTCTGAGAGCATCGGTCGTAGAATAGAAGATGTCATTGTGAAGCTAACCTTCAAACTTCCATTCGGCAGGATCTCTTCCGCTCACGTTGGCCTTCAAGTACAGGCCTAACGGCAGAAGGGTCTCGCATCGATCTCGTTAACAGCATGGTTCCAAAAAGTTGCCCAGTATGTCATTTTTAGCTTGCCGTCGTCTTCACATTGCCATAGCGGATCGATGCCACAGACATCGGGGTTACCGGCATCAAATCCATTTGCAAAGCCCTTCCACAAGCTCATGGTGATATCAGATATGCTCCCAGTAATGTTATGAATCCAGGCACTCTGTGTGTAACTGCTAGCATCCAAATTGCGAACAGTGCCTCCGGTCTTTCGAGTCAAGTCAAATTTCAGAGGCTGTCAGGTGGTCGTCCCATTCACGATGGGAAGAGGGCCTACAAGGATGTTGCTGTAGGTAGCTTGCGTAGTTGCCCTACAGTCCAAGACGACATGAGCATAGCGGTGCGATTCTGGCCCTCCACCGTCAATATATGCCAGAGCAAGAGTCTTGTTGAGAGGCTGCAGTTCAACAAGCAGGACCGTATTATGCCATTCTCCAGCCTCGTCAGAGATTGTGAGATTAAGATCTGCTTGATGGCAAAGCCAATTATTAACAGAAGCAGCTTCATCGTTTGTAAGCACGACCCTAGTTTTGGTCATTGGCGCACTGATCACAGCTGGTTCGGTCTGAGCACACGTTGGTATATTCCACCATCTGTTACTGAGCGTGTTGCCACTTTTTGCGTGTACCCATGGTGCTTGCGGCTCTGGGGCCGCGAAAGAATGAGCGAAGGAAACCCGACAAGTACAGCATCGCAGCAGAAGCCGTACCGCGCATCTTGGAAGACCGCATCCTAAGACGGTTGTCTGCCAGAAGAGAGGGCCCCCTTGCTGCTCATATAGAGGCTCCAAGACGGCGAGCGGCTTTGCAGTAGCAGTCTCTTCAGAAGCAATATTGCTGTTATCGATGCCATCGTAGCCTGGACCAGTTCAGCCACTGCCTAAAATCTACTGTCTCGCGTAAGCATGCCAAACAGAGCTCTTCATTCAGCTGTATCGCACGTTCCTGCGTGATGATGTTAGCGCGAACAAGCTCCCCATCCCCAGATAACGCAGGTCCGGTGGCCGCTCGCGCCGGCGAAGATGTGGTCGCCCCAAGGACGCCTATCTGGTATGCCAAGAAATTCGCGTCGGATCAGAATTGATACATTTCCACACATGGACCATGGCCACTTGATCTTCAGCAAAAGCTCATGAGGACGAATATCAGTGGTCAACAAGTCTTCTTGAACTGTTTTGCCAGATCATTGGGCTCCATTCTCCCAGAATATGGCACGATCTCCAGTGTCAAGTAGCATATGTCGCATCCTGGCGCAGAATCACGGGCATTTGAGGTGTTGTCCGTGATTTGATGGCCTTTTGCTTTGCATAGGTCGCCGTGACTGCAGAGCATGAACAAACCAAGCTTGACTTCCGGATTGCTCGCACTTCGAAAAATGAGTGCCGCTACCTTGATAGCGTTCGAATAATGTTACTTAGATATCGAGACGTGTCGTCTGGTTGTCGTGAGATCCTCGAGAAGGTAGACCAAAAGACCACATTGAGAGGAAGTGAAGATATTGTTCACCGTCACAACGTATACGCAAGAGGATGACTGCCAAGAAAGACGAGCAAGGTTGCGGGAAGAACCTTAATCCGGCGCCGGACATGAAACGCCGCGCATCATCGTGCTTGCCTGATACTCAGCACGCGCCAGACAGCGCTACACATCAACATACCACCACCACCTCACTTTCATCACCAACACATCTCGGGCGACGCGACCAGCGTTATCAGCCGCCTGTACAACCGAAACCATATCACATTCCCCAACAGGCCACCTCAATAACTCACCACACGAGCCCAAGGCTCCCCACAACCACATCCACAATGGTCAGTCAAACACCCACCTATCTAGATACCTGCCTAACACATAAGACCTTATTGACTCCTCCTATCCAGTCCCTCCGCATCGTCCCAGCTCCATGCCACCCCTCAACCACGACCCCCAACCTCGGCGCCCCCTCTGCCCCGGGCGTCCACGATACCCTCCGCGCCAACCTCTCACTCTCAACACCCGCTCCAAAGGCCTCCGCACCATTCAACACCTTGTCATCCCACCCCCTAGAATCCCGACTGTCGCAATGGCGCACGCAACAAGACAAGCTCAAAATGGAAATGCTACGTCGTCAATTCGGAATCGCAGAGCCAGTGAAACGTCAGATGGAGCTACAGATTGTTAGGGCTGGGGAGTGGAGACCAGCGGTGTTGGGGACTACAGCGGGTCTTCATGCGGATATACTGTCTGGGAGGGACTGTGAAATTGGATGGGAAGATGTTTTTACGGGCGAGGAGATGAGGGAGACGGTGGATTTTCGTGTGGAGATGGAGGGGAGGTTTAGGATGGGGGAGTGGTAGACGGTTAAGAAGTGCTGTGCTGGGCAAGACGGAGGAGTTGATGGACGTGCTTTTGAAGAAGCATTGAGAAATGCAGCACTGCCTGCGCATAGAGCTGTGCTTCGCTGTATACTAGCTCGCGTCACTGTTCGTGATGTACTACTACAAGCTGCATTAGTACGAAACAAGAAAGAAATGTATAACAACACCAATAAATCCAATCACGCTGCGTGTCTCATATGCCGTATCTTAAGACTGTCTATTCCATACACAGTAGAAGTGCTCCCGATCAAGCAGCATTCCTAAAACGAATGCGCAACGCCCGTGCAAAACAATAAATGCCTGCTGCCGTTGACTCAGCTACAAAGCGCAGAACTCCCACCAATGTAAGACGCCACAGAGTGCTTCGAGAGCGCTGATAGCTCTCGCTCTGATGAGTGAATGCTCGATACCTCCGTTTCCAACAGCGTTCCACACCTCACATTTTCACTTCCTCATAATATCACACACCTACAGCCCGCTCCACCTTCACCATCATCCCTCGTCCGGGTGATACTTGCTTTTCCCGTGCCTTTCGCACCAGCTGTATCGTCATCGTCAATCAAATCGGCAGGCTTGACAGTCATGTGCACGACATTGGTATTGGCGAGGTTAAAGGGGAAATCTGAACTCCAAATTAGTACTGCGCCAGGATTGGGGCGGAAGCAAAGTCACCTTTCAGTGTAGATTTATCCTCAATCATCCTTCCCATAACAATAAGTCGTATTGAGCTGGGACTCACAGGGCGTGGTTCCCATTCACTTCTCCAATCCGTCCAAATCAATTCTTTTAACTGGTATCCACTCAATTCTCTAGGTTCGAATGTCCCTTCTGAGTTCTTGACTTCTACTTTTCGGTTCCTGAGATACTTCTCATCAATTTTATAAGGGTGTCGTGCGCCGGTCGTGAGCATGAGAGATACGCTTAGTACAGGCCCAGAATTGGTTTCTGTGTGAACAATTGGGGAGTCGGTTGCTGGGCCTAGGTGTTCTGTCTCCTGGCGATTTAATGTGGGCTGTGCTGGTGGAGTTGGATCTTGTAATGGTACTGGAGCGGAGTCGCCTGCTGGAGTCGGCGGTATCGATTGAAAGGCATCGTGAAATTCAGCTGGGCTTGCAGGCGTTTGTGGTTCGGCGGCGGTCGTCTGCAGCGTCGACATCTCTACTGGCTTCGCTTCGGCAGATATATCGACGGGTGTGTTCGTTGCCGCCGCTCCAACCACCGCATCGGCTTTAGAAGCCATGAGTCCCGCGCGCGCTCTCTCTCTGCTTCAAGCACAACGCTCCTGCCCAAACCGAGTCTTCTGTCTCTCGCTCTTTCGTATGTGGTGTTTGTATGTCTTCTGGTATGACAATAGCCGCTTGCTCCAAGGTATCACCAATGTCGTCGCCTTGCACCGTCCCCGCCCTCGCCGTGAACTCTGCCGAATGAAGATGGTACTTAAGCGAGCGACAAAGAAGGCTTCAGACACCGTGCCAGTAGATTCTCCGTTCCGTCAATTGTCCTGTCGGGATCTTACGCTGTTGTCAGAGAGCAAAGCAGATGCAAAGCGGGTGAATGTGGAGAGGAAGTGAGCGCGTGGCTTAGTTAATCAGGAAGGTTTCCAGGCCGTCGTCGCCTCGAATGAGTCGAATCGCTTGCGGGCCGATGAAAGAACAGGGAGGGAAGGAAGTGGTCGCTACTTTCCGTTCATCACATCTCACATCAAGGTATACAAGTGAATACTGATAACATGCCTTCCATAATGATCCATCCAATTCCCTCCCTGTTCTTCACCCGCATTCATCTCCACGTCCGCGGGGAAGCGCCAAGTACCAACCACACACACACACACACACACACACACACACACACACACACACTATTCATCGGAACAGGCATGTCACCGATCTATCGCCATCCTGCATTGCATAAGCAGCAGTGGCCCTGCACCAAGCCGCGTTCTCGTAAACATCAGTCTTACATATCACAGCTACCTACGTATTTTGCAGAGAGCGCGGACGCCCAGACATTCGACTTGCATGCCGAGAGACACTTCGTTCTGCGCAAGTTACGCCCATGCACGGAACGATGCATTTATGCTATGCTTTCGCGCTATCATCCTCGCGCCTTCGATGCCACCAAAATGCGAGCAACAGCGCTCCGAAATTGCCCTCAAACTCCGATATCTCCAAGCATGCACTGGCCACGGCTTGCGAAAAACCTTACTCTTCATCATCCATGCCCATGTCCTCCATTTCGTCAATGAGCTGGTCCATAGCTATCGTCAAGCCCTCTTCGTCTTCTCCATCATCAGTCTCCATCTCACTCATAGCATCAGCCTCCTTCTTCCGCTGGTTTCTATACAGGTTGAGTCCCTGTCTCAGCTCGGGATCAGCCTCGACGTCCTGCAAGAATTGCTCATAATCAATCTCATCACGATCCACATCCTGTTTCCGAGGTTTCATATCCGATTCCTCACGTGCCATCCGTCGGAGTTTCCAGTTGCGCTTGTTCTTCTTGTTCTTCTTTCGCTGTGCGAACTTCTTCTTGACGAGGATCACATCCGGGATTGTGCCGGAGTACTGCTTGGACTCCTCAATGGCTTCATAGTTCTCGTTGTTGAATTGGGTGCCTGTCATGAGGTATCCCATAACGCTGTCGCCAACGTGCAAGATGCTGCCAAGATGTGTCCTGCAGAGATATTCGGTGTTGCTAGTGTCCGATGCACGCACGACTGTCGCTTCTGCGAGAAGGTACCTGCCTTTCACTGGCCCTATTGGTTCAATGTCCATGACAATAAACTCGATCAGATCCTTCACATCGGCAAGAGGTGCGAACGGTGCTCGCCAGTATATTGGTGTGCTGAGATCTGCTGTTTGAAGGGTATTTGGATCCAAAAAGTTGACTGCTGTGCCGACTCGGTAGCAGAGAGTGAGTGGCGAGATATTGCCGATTTGTCGCGCGATTGAGATAGGAAGTGCTACCAGATCGTCCTTGCATATCGGTACCAACTCACATGAGAAGGAGAACTTGTAGCTCTTCTTGCTGGTGTGCGTGTCCATGGAGATCAGTTCGTGACTCTTTTTCGAGGTGACAGGCGCCACCGAATGCAGAAAGTCCACAAACTTCTCAGCAGAATTTCTCTCCGCAAAGAAGAAGTCGATGCCGTTCTGCACTTCCTTGATGTTGATCGTGTCCTTGTGCGCGCCTTGCTTCAAGATGAGCTGCTCCAGGTACAAGAATGTCCGCTTGTGTGGAACTTTTTGCCGAACTTGCACCACAGCTCGCCATGTGTTATGTGTATATGACTTTGCGCAATCTGGGCACTGCTTGTATTGCTGCACAAATTCGACATCGAAGGTCTGCTGTAATATCGTTCCTTGCAACGCCTCTTGCTGAACTGTGATTTTGACCTTGATTCGTCTCGAGTGCGGCTCAGTCCAGATGAAGCTCGCATCTATGATTCTCGTCTTGCTCAATCCTCGCAACTTCTTCAGACATAGTGCTAGCAGTTCCCTTGACTCTGGAGCGGCAACGATCCATTGCGCAGGCGGAGCATGCCATCTATCGCAATCTCTGCACATGTGTAAGACACCATCTCGCTCGATTCCGGATGTGATGTCGATGGTAAGCTTAAGGCAGTCCGAACATAATGCGCCTGCGGCTTGAGTTCCATCTATTGGAGCACCACAGTTATAGCAGAGCACCGTCGCCGCCGTGGTAGGTCGGTGATCAAGAGGAACGTGTGAGTCGATGTCCATCGACATGGCGGGCGATGTCTCGGTTGGCGTGGGCAAGTTCTTGCTGTGCGAATGTCTCAAGCCGATCAGTAAAGTCTTTCTGGAGTTACTGTAGACGTTTCGGGGTGGTATGGAAAGTTTCGCGGAGATCGAATATGCGAAGTAGTGGTGGGTGGCCACAGCAAGAAGTCTCAGACCCCTGCACTCCGATAAGATACACGGCTAGATCTGCCGAAACCCTATTTCCTCTTTCACCTTTACTCTGGGCTCGATGACGATCTTCGGCAGGCGTTGTATATGGTATATGCTGTGTATGGCCATCAATTCCGAGCGCCAGAGCCATCGTCCTCATAACATGTCGCTTGAACAGTTCTCACATAGAACTACCACACCACCTTTGAGTGCTCCAAGATCAACGGACTCCAAACTCCCACCCACACACATGCCTAAAAATCAAACCCACTCATCCCCTCCCTTCAAATCATCCTGCGCCTCATACCTAAGCACCCTCCACTTCCCAACCTCATTCAATTCAACCTTGACACAAGCAACACTCTGCCTCTTCAACCCCATCCCCAGGACCCCTAAGATTTCAAACTCCATCCAGACCTTCCCCAAACCCCTTCCCTCCTCCAGAACTTCATCCATTCCCAGAACCACAAAGCTCGCAATGCTACCACGCGAGATCCAGATCGCAAAGACTACCTCATGTAGCGTTGATGACTTAGGGTACACCATTTGACGCCATGAAACTCTAAAATGTGCGGAATTCCCAGCGATATGGCTGCAGCGCGTAGAAATCAAAGCTCAGCTCATGCCGGTAGTCGGTAAATTGCCCCTGGAGGAGCAGATAAAAGTGATAAACAGTCGGACACTCGCCAAAAGGTATAGAAATTGCTTAAACCAATCTCAAGGGGTATAGGCGCTGCAACAACCCATTTGATCAAAGACAGACGCCATCGCAGAATGCAGCCCATCCTGATCCATCACCATTACGCCTTCCCCATGCATCACAAAAGGAAATTCCTCTCCCACCTTGCATCAACAAACTCGCTCACTTCTTCAATCTGTTCAAGCCGCCCCTTCAGTAACAGCCTCGGCCATGTCCATCTCCCCCTCATCAAGAACCCTCATAACAGTCTTCAAATCCCCCAACATATTCTTCGCATGCGCAACAAGTAAAAGTTTCTCCGCGTTTGCCGGCAGACCCAGATACGTCGGCGGTTCTCTCTCTGGCAAGCTTTCCTTAACCCACTGCAGAAACACGGCCTTACTACTACCCCCAGGCAACGCAACACCCACAGACTCATCCTCAGCAACTTTCCCAATGAGATTAAAGCCATCCTCAAAAGCATCGCTCGTCAAGGTTCTCTCAACAAGAGACCTCAAAACAGACATGTCGTCCGCATTGTCGACTTTGCCACCATACATTTCCGCAATGAGACAGCGGAGAATATCCCAAGGGATGCATTTAGGCGCGATGTTGCTGCGGCCTCGCGCGACGTGATCGGTCCACCATTGAATGATGAATGCCGAGCAGTCGAAATCTGCATCGTTGAATTCCCAGAAACCTTTCCAGCCGAGGTTTGGGGCGTAGCGGAGTCGTTCTTGGACCACGGCGTGGAGGAATGCAAGGAGGAAGTGTACGCGAGCTTTTTCTACTGGCTGAGAGACGGCCTTGTCGGGGAGTGATGTGAGGGTGTCGCGCATGTTGGCGCGAATACCGGCTGGTTGCTCATACATCAAGACGCGACTGGTGCGAAGTAAGCTTGATGGGATCTTGGAGCTGGTCTCCATCGACAAGAACAAGCGGAAGTCCGGATGTGGCTTGAGTGAATCGATACGCTTGACCAGGTTCTGCAACCATTCGGTGGCGAGGTGGACGTTCTTGATGAGGACCCAAGAGCCATTTGCGGCAGCGCTGGCAAGGGCCGAGTCGGCGGAGGACATGCTCTCGTTGGAACCCATAGCGACGCTGGTGCAGCTTGCATTTTGTCGTTCGACGAGTTGATCGACCTTGTAGGAGGCGTCGAAGCCTGGAGTGGAGCACAGCGCAATGGGCGAAGAAGCAGTCGTCTCCTGAGCGATACGTCCAAGGTTTTCTGCAACATCGAGAAAATCTTGTCCAAATACAGTGTTGACGAAGTGCTCGGTCGCAGGAACAAGGCGATCCATGCGGAACAATTTGACCAGAAGAAGCTCCTTGAGCACTCTGTCGTTCTCATTGGTAGTCGCAGCTGTCCCTGGCACGCAATGCTCTGCCTGTTCAGTGGAGAAGAACTTTTGCCATGCTTCATTGTCAACATCGCCGACCAGCTCCTTCACACTCGTGATACGTGACGCAATGGTAACAGCCTTTTGTTTCTGCTCTGGATTGGTCGTCACATCGCCGCCCATGACTGACTCGTCCAAAAGGAGGTCAAGAAGTGTCTTGTCCATTGGGAAAGGCGCAGCCTGAGCGAGAAGGACCGCGAAAGTCAGACGATCCTTCTGCAGCAAAGAAGCTGATGTCTCGCTGTACGTCTTGCCAAATAGCGCTCGCACGATCGAATCGATGCGCTTCTTTGCATCCCGCTCATTCGCTTCTCTCGCACCTCGCAGGACAGACTCGAATATGTTGACAAAATACTGCAGCGAGAATTGGTAGAAGTGGTGGATGTGGTACAGCTGCTCCAAGACTGCAAAAATTGCCGAGCAAGATTGAGCGATGATCTCGTAGGTGCTCATGATGTTGTTGACTTCGTTCATGACACCTTCGGTCTCAGAAGCTTTTGCAGTGATCTCCGCTGCTTCGTTCTTTAGTGTCTCCAGGGTTTGAATGACATTCTCATCGTCAAGAATGTTGCCGCGTGATTCGTTCAGGGCTTGCAGAAGCATGCGCTCCAGTCTGCGAAGGCGCTGTGTGAACTCGCCTTGCATCTTGACCAGGTTTGATCGTCTCTCGTCAACATCAGGCCGCTCAGACTTGAGAACATCATTGAGTGTCTGCGTCTTCAAACTGCTCTGCGTAACCGTGAAGTTGACGAATGTGGTCCTCGAGCAGACATCCGGAGCAAAAGGCGCGGAAGGATCCTTGGTGCTGAGGTACAGCTTAAATGCAGGTGAGAAATCGATTTCCTGCCTTCCAAGCTGGATCAGAACACGGCCTCCAGTGCGTTGGTATTCCTTGTTGAGCACATGATTGAGAATCGGATCAATGTGCTCAGCATCCTGAATGAGGATAGGGTTTCCGAATCTGAGCGCAGACTCCAACTGCTTGACAAAGGAGCCATCCAGGAAACTGGTGACAGTGAGACGACGGTCCTTGCTCTCGTTCTGGAGGAATTCGGTAACACGGCCAGATGGATCGATAATGAGCGGGTAGCGATTGTAGCGCTTAAGCATGACAGCATTCTCAGTGCACAGCTCATCCACTGGCAAAGCGTGCTCGTGCCATTGCTGTCTCTCATCTGCAGTGGAGAGATACTCAGACAGTGAGTTCTGCGCCTTGAAGGCAATGCCAGAAGCGGAAAGCTGAAGTGACCAGTCTTCCAGCATAGCACGACGATATTGTTGATCGTACAGACCAGCATACGCCAGGAACGCAGACGCCAGGAGGACGTCACCGATGATGGTCTCCATCTGTACCTGGAAGGTCTTGCTGCTCTCCTCCCAACGACCTCTCTCGGAAGATAGACTGTTGAGCAATCGCATGCTCCGGTCGACCTTAGACTGCACGCGAGTCATTTCTGCCTTGATCGCCTCAGTCTGGCTGATGAGCGAAGCATACTCAGACTTGTATGTGGCGATGCTCTGCTCCAGCTCTTGTAGCGTATTCTCGATCGCCTTGGCTTCTGCCTTAGTCTGAAGTGCCTCCTCTTGCAGTTGGTCAACTTCCTCGCGAAGAGGTCCGACTCGATCCAAGATTTCAGAATAGTTGACCTGAGCCTCCACCCACTGAACAAGAGGTCCACATGCCTTGGAAGCTCGATTGACACGCTCGAAAGTGAAGTCTTCCTTGTTCAAGAACTCCGCTCGCATCTTCGCCCTCAATTGAGGCGTCATCTGACGCTCGTTGTCGTAGCCAACAATGCTGGCAATGAAGTCGTCGCGACGCACAATGCTGACGATAGACTTCCAGTCTGCAGCTTTGTGTCCAAGCAACGTGCAAACAGATTCGAGCGCCAGCTTGACACCAGACGGCGGGTTCTGCATGGACCTCACTTCCGTCAAGTGCTGTCGCTTGATATTGCTGACACTTCTCTGAGCCTCCTCAACAGCCGGCTCGGCCTTTGCCAAATCATTCAGAACGACCTCTCGTCTCTTTGCGACTTCCTTCTCTTGCTTCTCTAGCGCAGCCTGAATTTCCAGTGATGCAGCTCGTCTCTGCTCTGCCTCGCGCTGGTCCGCGACCATACGCTGCAACTTCTCGCTCGCCTCGGTGTCTTTCCTCTCGAGCTCAGACTTCTTCACGGCCAGGCTACGCTTCAGCTCTGACACCTTCTCTACAGTCTCGCGAAGTTTATCAAGACCGACATTAAGATGACGCTGCTGTTCCTCAAGATCATCACGCTTCTCGTTAAAAAGCTTGACAAATTGAGCGACAAAGTCCAAAAACTGTCGTGGAGTGAGGAAGGTCTGCTTGTTCTGCTGACGCTTCAATCGATCGTTGAAGGTGCGTAGAGAGTGATGCACATGCACCATGCCATTGACGACGGCGTCGCGATGTGAAAGAGGCATTTCCAGTTGGTCGAACTCAATCGGCAAGCTGTCAGGGCAGGTGTAATTGCCTTTATCGATATCCACAGACTGAGTGAGCTCGTAGGCAACCTGGTACAGCGCTTGATCAGACCAGTCGCCGAACCAGTTGAGCACGCAACGATTGAAAAGAGCCGGACTGGTGGCTGCCTTTGATCCTAGGCCATCAGAAGGTGGGTTCATGGTGAACACAACATGCAAGTTGCGCACGATCTGTTGTGTGAACCACTTGTAAAGTTCTTCTTGAGAGTCAAGCAGAAGACCTTGGCGTTGGGCGCCCTCCTTGCAAGCTGTCATGAGCGTGGCGTACTCATCGCCCTCGAATAGGCCAGGCACTTCTCCATTGGCAAGGAGAGTGTTCATGCGTTCGAGGAATCCAGAATCTAGCACGTTTGACTCGTCCATGATGAAGCATATCTTCTCGCCCTTACAACCGCATTTGCGGAGCACAGTACGGAGGTCTTCGTCAAAGTCTTCGGAAGAGTATCGGCCATGTACCTTGATCTGGAAGACGGAGAGACCATTCATCCAGGCCACGAAACGTGACAGAGTAGTCTTGCCTGAGCCGCTGACGCCAATTAGAATAAGATGACCTTGTGGTTGCCTGAAAACACGATCGATTCGCAGGACATGCTCAAGAACATCATTGAAGAGAATGAGCGGCACATCGAGTTCTTCTTCGCAAAATGTTCGCAGACGAGCTTTGACAAAATCTCGCAGCTGATCCCGTGCAACTGGGACATAATCCTTCGAAAGCCAGTTTGAGAACAGAATCGGCCGCTGCAGAGCTTGCTCTTCGTTGATGTTGGGGAAGTGCTCGAGCGCGACGCGATTGACAGCTTCTTCAGTCCATTGTCGTTCCTCATCAGCGATCAGTCGATCCGAGAACAATCTCAGCGCCTCATGCGCCCAGATTCGAACCAGACCTTCCAGAGACAAGGTTTCGAGCGGTCGCACAGCCTCGTAAATGGCACGCACCCATCTCGTCAGCTCACGAGGGGAGTAGACGTAGTGAGGTTGGATTTCCGGCGTGAAGCGTTTCTGCGATTGCAAGTACACTTGGATCATGGCTTGCGTCAAAGCATCAGCATAGCCGCGCAGAGTAGGTATAATCTTGAGCACAGCATTGTTGAAAGTGCCATAGATCTGCTTCAGCGAAAGCTCGCCAGGATAGTCGACCATAACAAGCGGCGCGTGCCTCAAGAACCGTAGACCTAATGGAGTACGGCCGGCATCTGTAGGGGGGTTACAAGCTCCGACGAACTGAATACGCTCGAGGCTGACCCAGCTCCTGGTGGACGTACGCCAGAAACCGCCATGCTCGACAAGTTGGCGAAGGAAGGAGATCACGCGCTGGGTTCCGTACTTGTCTGGTGCGGGCAAGTTGATCTCGTCGCAGAAGACCACGAGCCAGCGCCCAATTTGCCGTGGAGCCATCGTGACACCACTGATCGACTTCTTATAGTCGCAGTATTGCTCGAGAGTCTTCACAAGAAGATCTGGTGTGGTAGCACTGGAGAAGTTGAGGCCTACCACTTCCATGTTGGGCAGCTTGCGTAACGCGCTGAAGAGCGTCATAGTCTTACCAGATCCCGGAGGACCACAGAGTAAGAGGGGCTTGTGCTCGGCCAAGAAAGAATAGAGCACATCCTCGTGTCGAACAGTGTCAAGCGTAGGAATGACGAGATCTGTCTGCGTGACTGAGTGAGTATTGACCTCGATTGATGGGACCTGGTTCTGCCATGATAACCAAGTCGCTTCGGGCAAAGACACGTCGTAGTCGATGAGTGAGGTCTGTTCTGCCAAGACAGGCATATCCAGGGTTGCCAGGCCAGCGAGGTAGTCACCAAACGCCTTACGATCCACAAGCGGGCAGTCCCCAGTGAAAGACCAGACTGCTGCCAGCAGCACCTTCTTGGAAAGATATGCTTCAATTTGCTCATCATTGAGCGGGAAGTCTGCATGGTTGATATTGTACTCCAGTACAGAGCGGCATGACTTGCGAAGCAGCGAGAAGAGCGTGCCAAGAGCACGAATGGAAGTGAACTCCATGATATGTTTCATGCTGGCGCAATGCTGGAGGCCTTTTCTGACAAAGTCGTTCTCGTTCAGTCGGCGGTTGAGAATTTCTGCCATCAGGTTCTGAACTGCCAGGCGCGCTTCAGTAGATGTCGGTGTGCCTGTGTCCTCTTCCAGATCGTCGAAAGTAGCAGTCCGGAGTTGAGCAATGTATCTTGAGAGCATGACGTCGACATCAACAGTATCATCACTGAACCAAACCATACCACAACGCGAGACTGTGGCAAGCGTGGCATACTTCAGCGTCTCGACTTCAAACATGACGCGAACGTTCGAGGGCAATCCGAGACGTTCACCGTTGGGCAGAGTGAGCAGCTTGTTATCGTCCAGGACACTGTTCAGGTTCTCGACCCACTCAGGATCAACATCGCCGTCAAAGACGATCCAATGACGCTTGCTGTCCTCGCCACGAAGATTGTCGACTACTTTTCGAAGAATACTAGTGAAGAGACCGTCGGTCCACTCGCGAGTGGTACTGTCCAGAGTCCCATACAGGCTTTCCTTGGACATGACCTTGGGATCAATGACATGACAGACGCCCTCAATGCCATCGACCTTCTGTAACGCTGCAAGCAACGTCTGCCAAGCAGTTGATTTGCCAGTACCAGAGCTGCCGACCATCATCACACCATGATGCAGGCTCTGAATTTGATAGAGCTGCAGAACCTTGGTGAGCCAGGCATCTGTGGCCACCAGCTTGCGCTCTTCGACGATATCTTGCAAAGCTTCGCGAAGTTTGTCCAACGACGCAGGCATATACTGCACTCCGGGGAATGCTTCTTCTTCGACTTCTGCCATGAGGAGTGCATCATCGCGAACAAGCTTTGGAGCAATCGTCTCGCGGATACTCTGCACTATGATCTGGGGCTCGACCACGACGTCTGAGCTCTGCTCGCTACCAGCAGCTAATCTCGCGCGCTTGAGCCCACCTGAGCTGACAAGCACACTCTTGAGTGCACGAAGACCGAAATCATAGTGAGGCTGCTTCGACAGTCTAGCGCCACACTGGTCGAAGAATGGCACCGTTTGACGTGACAACGTCTTCGCTTCTGAGAAACCCTGCGAGAAGAGCATGACTTCGGCGATGATCTCCTTGTCAGGCTTCGACATGGCAACACTACGGAACAGCTTCTTCAAGTTGTCTGGCAAGTTCGAACGACCGGCATATCCAGGGTTCATGGTAATAAACATGCCAGTAAGGGGATGGACCTTCAGCTGACGTCCGACGAGATCGATCTGAGCCGATGGGTCGAGAGCTCGTTTACGCAGGCCAACTTGAATGTTCTGGATCTGCTGCGAGACGGCAGAGAGGATGCGCTCCTCCAGTCGGTTGAACTCATCGAAACATCCCCAGGCACCAACTTGTGAGATACCAAGGAAGATGCGACCCATAGCCTGAAAGTCAAAGGTGTCATCGCAATTGAAGACCAAAGTGAAACGTCCAAGCTGTACACCCAAAGCCTTGACAGACTCTGTCTTTCCTGTTCCGGCTGGACCGTATGGCGAGCCACCGAGTCGCTGGCAGAGAGCCTGACTGAGTGTGAGGAAACATCGGTCGGTAAGTGGAGTGCGTACAAGGCGTTCTGGCACGCCAAGGTATTCGAAGCCATATGCGAGGGTGGCATTCGCGACCTGTACCTGCAGCCGGTCAAGCGGAGGGGCGCTGGCATCGAACTCGTACCTCATTTGAAGCAACCAGAGATAGTGGTCTGGAGAATCGGCGCCACCCTCAATAAGTTGCTCGGTCTTATCACGCTGGTGGACAAACTCAGTGATGAGATGCTCAGACTTCTTGCGCAACACTGGCTCCATTTCCTGAAGCACAGATTTGGCAAGATGTTTCAGTCTGTTTACCAGACTCTCAAACAGCTTTTGAAGCCCTGACACGCCTTGCGAAAGAGCAGCTGTGACTTGCGCTGTCCAATGTGCTTGTGTGGCAAGTACGACAATCTGCGCCGGGTACTTCACGACGTATACATCGAAGGCGGCTTCATCAGACTCTTCGATGCCCTGGTATTCCTGGATAGCTTCCACGAGAAGCTCCGAAAGGGTCTCGCGCATGCCATTCTCGAGCGCCCGGAGCCAGTCGTTGATCTTTGGTGTTTGTATGAGCGAAATTGGTGATCTGAGTCTCATCTGCTCGCCTTCTCGCGAGACAAGGGCATTGATGTTCTGCTCGTCATCGATCTCGAGGCCAGCAATGCCAGCAAACATCTTGCGAAGGTGCTTGGCGATCCGAACAGTATCATTGCTGTTGCCAATGATTTCCAGAAGATCTTCATCACCAACGAAATAAAAGCGAGGGAACGCCACACGTTCCTTCTCGAGGTACTCTCCAAGCGCTTTCTGGATCTTGTTGAGCAGATCGGCGAGACGTTCGAGCGACTTTTGCACGTCCGGAATATTGAGAACTTCCAGAACCTGAGGTGAGCGATACACCTTTTTGAGTACATTCATGAACTCGCTGTTGATGTTTGCAAAGCGCGAAGATTCGACAGGGAGGAGGTGCTTGATATCAGCATTGCCGGTGAAGACGCCTTCCAAGTAGACCCATTGGCGCTGGACATCGATCCATACGTCGAAGAGCACGTGGATGCGATTGAGCTTGTCTTCCCATGATGACGCCTCTTCCTCGAACTCTTTGTAGTACGGCGAATGTCGCATAGCTTGTAAAGAGTTCAGATGATCGCTGCACTTGGCGAAGAGGTCATCCCAACCTCTGATCAGTCGGCACTTGGTCTGATATGGCACAAGATCCAATGAGTAGTTCTGCCAGTGTTCACGCACTGAGCGAACGAATTCTTCTAGCGCCATCTCACCTTGCGCTTGAGCAATGACATCGCGGATGACAGCCTCGCTCGCTACCAGATTGAGGTCCCAGACATCGCCCAGGGTCATGGACAGAGCTGAGTAACGTTTCGATGGGGCCAGTGATTTGAAGATCTTGGTCCAGTGCCGCTCGCGCACAGCATCAGATCGCATCTCAGTGAGGAGTGGATTGATTTTGAGCAATTGGCGAAGGTGATTCTGAAGATGCTCGAAGGCAGCGTAAGATCGCATGCGGCTCGGCATTTCCTTAGTGGTCTTGATGAGGTTGTCAATGCTTTGACGAAGCTTGCGAGGCTGGATGCTATTCCAGGGCTGGTCTTTTAGGTCATTCAGCTGGTCCCATACAACGGTCAGGTTAGCCCAGACAGACTTGTAGTCCTGCACCTCGGCGAGCAGATCAGCGAGCATGTTATCAGGACTGGCCGGAAGCTCCAATGCTTCCTTCGCCTTGGACACCATGTCGTACTGCTCCTGGAGTTGCGTGAGTTCGGTATCAAAGCTTTCGAGCGAGGCAGTGGCTTCTGCTGGAGGAGTCGAGCCAGACTCTGGTCGCTCTTCTCGCCACTTCTCGGTCATCTCAGCAATCCGGCGCGAGACGACGCCATCTTCTGCTATGATTTTGGTCCGTAAGCCTTCAGTATGGTCATTGATCTGCTTGCTCTTCTTCTCAAGAACTTCGACAAGAGCTGCCCATTCGTGGTCCACCTGCTCTACGTATAGCCAGTCCTTGGGATACGGAAATCGAAGGCGCGACAGTGTTTGTTGCCCTTGTCTGAAGGTGTCCATTTCCGGTTCCCAGACCTTGGTTTGCCGCTTCACTGTCTGCACTACAGTGATGAACGATACCGCCTGAGAGGTCGACGACGCCTGCATTGATTGACCTTCCAGGTCCTTGCGTGCGCGCTGCAACTCGCTGTATACATCAACCATGCGAGTTGCAAACATCGAAGAGAAGTGTGTAAGGAGATCGTGCTGCCATTGGTCGTACTTGGCGTTGACCTTGGCCTGGACTTGCTCGTAGTTGATGACAAGGTGACCGAACGACCGTCGCATGCCAGAAGTGTCGAATGTCTCACGTTTCTGCCGAATTTCGAGAATGAGCTGCAACCACAGATCAAGTTCTTCGCCCAGGTCATCTTGGATTTGCTGCAATTGCAGATCCCACAGGGACTGAAACTGTAGCCACTCATCGACGTAGGTCTGCGCAACACCTAGCTTTCCTTCAATTCGGTCATAGAGCTCTGCAAGAGAGTCCATGCACATAATTGGCAACTCAGAATAGGCTGTCGTCTGGCCAGAAGAACCGACAGTCAGGGCATTCTCGAAACGGGAAGCCTGCAGTCTCGACAGACTGCATACGGTGCCAATCCAGGTATGAACATTGTCGAGCCAGCCAGTCTTAGCATCTTGCAGCGGGGGCTCGAGCTGAATTACCTGACTCTGCATCACAATGTCATGAGCGAATGTGTCGATGTTGGGTGTTCCTGCTTCCCTCTGGACTGGCTGTTCCGCCCCGCAGCCATGTTCGAAGTCCTCAATCCAGTCCTTCAGGGCTTGCTGCAATCTCGCGTGAAGGGTCTCCAGAACTTTCTCATTGGTCTTTGCGACCCAGATGGCAATGTTGGAGTAGGATTCGAGATTGAGCTGATCAATGGCGCGTTGAAGTGTCTCGAGATGAGTGCTGAACGCCTCGTGTGTGAATGGACAACTTTGCAGCTCTCGAAGTGCAGCCTCCACGGTCACTTGTATCGTAGACAGCGTTGTGACTTTCTGCTGCAATGTGGCAATGGCGTTCCCGAGATCACGCACGAACCGCACGTGAAGCTTGTCATCGCTACCGCCGCTCAGAGAGCCCTCGCCGGATCGTGAGACATGTACATCGTACGCGAGCACGAAAGTGTCCCATCTCAGCGACGCACCCTTGCCAATGTACTTTTGCACATCGTTTCGATAACCACTGATGAGGTCGGTCACGTTCGACATGTTCTCAATGGCCAGATTTGTCTGGCCAAAAGTGTTCAAGCTCTCCATCAAGCTTACGGCGTAAGGATAGACGCGTCTGGCTTCCTTCGAGACGTTGGTTATGGCATGCGGCACGTTGAACCCGAGCCACAGCAGGTTGCGGACCTCCTTGAACAGGATGATGACTTGCGAGTCGAAGTTGACATGAATCTCGAGGGTGTTCTGGCGTGCTCTGTTCTGAGTTACACTGAACAAGCGCCCAGAGATTGATAGGTGTCGTCGGTCGATGTCTCGCAGCCAATCTTCGAAAATGGGCTTGGTATCTAGCTTCCTTTTAAAGCCATCGCAAAGTTGATTCAATCTCGCGCCATCAGTGTGGTCCCTCCATTTGTGGCCAAGGATGTCTTCTACTTTGGAAAGGTGGTTATCAAGCTGACGCTCAATCTGTTTTGCTCGAATGATGGCACCGGAAATTGGAGGCAGATCGTGCAGTTGCGCCATGCCGTGTGACTCGGACTGACCATACTGATGTGTGAAGCGTTTCTGGAGCCCGTCAATGTCGTCGCGAACATTACTCAGGAGCTGAGCTTGATATTCGGCGATGGCCCCCTTGATCTTTGGCCGAACGAAGAGAGCATTGAATCGCGAGAAGACGCGGAACATCTCGTTGGCCGTCTTTGCGACTGCGAGACGATCTCGCAAACGTGCAATGATGGAATTTTCCACTCGTGCAGTCCGCTCATTATATGCTGTCTCGGCTTGTGTCCACAACCTCTCGCCTTCGGGAGAAATGTCAAGCACATCAACATCCTTAACGGCTGTATATGCCTGAGCGATCTCCTCAGCTGCATCAACGTCTCCCATCTCTTCGACAATGACGGGACCGTTTGCGGCATCTGTCAAATCTGCAGAATCTTCTTCTGGACCAAGCACGTTGGCAATGGTGTTCTGCAGCTGTTCATGGTCATCTCTAAACTTGAAGATGTACTTTATTCGGTCTTGAGTCTTGTCGTGCCGCCGGTTGATCTTGATGGGAATGAATTTATCGTTTCGTCGTCTTGTCACATCTCGAGCCACGTTCGTGAATTCCTTGACATTATCATCCCAGAACATCCAAACAGTCTGAACCTCTTCTATCTGCCTCCTGAAGTCCGGAAAGCTCATGTGCATCAGCTTCCGACCATGTAAAAGCTGATGTATTCGCGCGTCCACATCTGCTGAGATGGCTTCGACTAGAGGCAGTGCTCGTTTGATTGGGTAAGGACATATGCGCAGCTTCTTGTTCAGATGACTGAACACATCGTCAAGTGCTTCTCGCAATTTCTCCACAGTCGGCGCAGCAAGCAGCTCTTCGATCGGGAACCCGTGGAAAAGCTGGTTGTACCTTGCCACTGTATCCTTCGTCTCCTTCAACCGGGTATCTGATTGGAAACTCGCCGTTATGCCATGTCTCTTCGCCTTTTCTAGTATTGTCATGGTAAGCTTGACGCCACCACTAGCAAGTTGAGACTCGATGCCGTCTATAGCTGTTTCCATGGCCAGCCAAAAGTTCTTCTCTTGCGATGTTGTGCCAACTGCTCGGTCGTCGGTGATTCTCGTAAATTCGCGTATCTGCTTGATCCAGTCATTGGCCATATTCTGTAATCGATTGAGCATGGAGCTGTCGGTGACGATGCTGTCCGGTATGGTCACCGCTGCAGCCTGCCAGTCTCCATTCGCCTCGTTGAGCTGCATCTGCACAGCTTCATGGATCTGTAGTCGTGGCGCTTCGACTTCGATGTTCTGCTGTAGGTTCTGTAGTGTGATTTCCAGATCTGCCAGTTTCCGCCGCGCGCCTGATATGCCTGTCCGCGATTCGCCATCTGATCGCAGCTTCTTCCCAGTACTCTCAGATCCTCTGGCGGCTGCCTCAAAGAACGGAGTGAGTGCTCCCTTCACAAACGAATGCAGACTCTCGTATGGCGATACTGTGGGGCCCGCGCCTTCTGCTCCCAGATTCCCGGGCAAGCTCATGTTCACTACCGACACCTGCTGGCTCAGCGCCACATCTGGCACGATCGAGCTCGGCCTCTTCAGGAATGCCACACAGCCCACCGTCCTGTTGGAATAGCTGACCTCCGAGCTCAGCACATATGTATCTTGATGATGCTCTCTGTCGCCATTCGTATATGTGCCATTCTCCTTGCCCTGCGTCCCGGCCGCACTTGCCTGCTTGAGCACGTACAGCGCGACTTGAGCTTCCAGGGCAAATCGGAGACATCTCGCCAGCGTTTCCTCTATGACACTTTCGTGTAGCAGGCTGCCCGGACCTCGGAGCTCGTCGTCGGTGGCTCCCAGCGTCACTTCGAGCACGTTGCTCAGGTATTTGATGATTGCTTGGGGGTCGACGGCGGAGGATGCTGGAGTCGGAGCTGGTGCGGGCGGAGTGCCATTTGCCGCCCCGAGACCATTGACCCCTTGGACCACGGGGCCCTCCATCTTGGTGTGCTACGAGCTGGCGGTGAGGTCGGTCATCGGTATGGTGATTATCCTGGCCTGCTACTTGTGGTTCTTGGCACAAAGTATCGTTTCAGGAGGAGCCGGAGATCGTGACGTGTCGTGAAAGCGAGTGTTGGCCTGACTGACTATCCCGAGACACCGTGATGGGATGTTGAGAATGGCATTTCGTTGTAGCGGGCGATGTCTGGTGTCTCTGGGCGATGCGTGATGGTGTTGTTGATGAACTTCCGCTTTCTTGCGACGCGAGTCGCGCGCTTCCCAAGTTGCTCCGAACTGAACCAGCAGGGATGACCCTAGCTCGCTTCGGTCACATGATCATCTCGCTCGAGACCTTTCCAAGGCGCGAAAGGTTGTTTGTCTTCACATTATCATGTGATCGTTACTCTTCAGATTAGGGGTGTCGTTAGTAACACTTGGTCGGCTAATAGTGTCGTTACTAACATAGTAATAGTTAATAACTATTAATGTTAGTATCTAGTGCCTAAGGCTCTAGTATAGACCTTATCTTATAATAGCTAGAAGTAAGTAAATTACTAGTAAATAGCTATAGTACTTTCGAGATATGCTCGGTACTAGTATCCTATATAGATCTACCTCTTACGATCCTAATAAGCTTAAATTAGTAACGATTAAGTATAGAAGCGCTTCTATAGGTCTACTAAGAGATCGTTACTAGAGATACTACTATACTTATAGTTACCTAGTAACTATAGGGTTAGATAGGTATTCGTACTAAAGTTATCTAATTAAAGCGAAACTCGAGAATTCGATAGAACCGATTAAGAGAGTATTGTTTACTATTTTTCTACTAATTTAAGCTATTAGATCCTCTATTTTCTATATTTCTAGTAATTCTACGAATCCTAAAATTCCGACTTTTATAGGATAGTACCTCTACTATATCTAGATAACCTTAACTTCTATCTAGTCGAGACCGATAATAGAGACAAGTTTGTCTACTATATCTAGTATTAATTGAGTAAAGATATAGTACTAGAGGATAACCTAGAGTATAAATAGAGGTACCTATAGAAGTATTAGCTATTTTAGGACTATAAGAGGTCTTACCTAGACGACGTCGAGTCGCTACTAGCGAAGTAGTAGAGGCTTAATTTCTTATATACTAAGCTAAAAGTAGAGTAAGATCTTACTATTACGAAGGCCTTATTATATAGTAGTAGCCTATTTAATAAAGTCGATACTAGGTATTATCTAGAGTAGAAGGAGGTCTTCTATAAGTTTAATACTAACTATAATCTACTAGGTCGCGAGAAGGTTATAGAATATATTCCTTAAGTCTATAAGAGCCTCGAGAAGGATATATAGACTATATTCGATATATAACGAGACCTTAACTTTAGTACTAACGAGAGTAAGAGTCGTAGTAGTACTCGCTTCTATAACCTATTAGTAAATATATCCTCTAGCTTATTCTTCTACTAGTTACTCGATATAAAGGACTCTAATACTAATACTATAAACCTTATAAGGTAGATAATCGATTAAATACTATCCTTCGTTAATAGTAACCTTACTTACTAGAATAGTCTCTAAACTAATACCTATTCGACTATAAGAGCTATATACGATCGATTCGCTAAGAATCCGCTTACTAAGTATATAATCTATATCTTCTACGACTCGTATAGTATTTAGTATTACGATTACGGGCCTAGTCGGCCTATCTAGAGTCGAAATAGACTAAGAAGGGCTAGGGTAACCCGTCTTAGCCTATAGGTATTATAGTATATATCTTTCCTCTAGATATCTCTCTTCCCTTTCTTCTTTAGTAATTCGAGTAGTCCTAATCGAGTACTATATACTACGTATTATATACCTCTTTTATATACGAATTGCTCTTCTAAAGCGTACTATATAGTACTTAGGATAGTATAGAAGAAAGTAAAGGCCTTAGTATCTAACCCGGTTAGCTAAGAAAACAACTAGGAAAACAACTAGGAAAACTTTCCTAGTACCGAGTAGGACAATAATTCCTCTATCCTAGCTAACGACTCGCTAGGGAATACTATCGACGACGATAAGGGATAGGGTAACGCCGAAGAGGACTATAACGACGAGGCCCTAGTAGCCTAGCTCTAGTACGAGGAAGAATAGGCTAAATAGGCTAAGTAACGCCTCGAATTAGCCCGTCTTAGGAAAAGAATAGCCGATATAGCTTAGGAAGCCTCCCTCCTTATAGATTAAGGGAATACTTAACTAAGCGTAGCCCTCGCTATACTATTCTCTATACCTATAGGATCGGCTATTCCTAAGGCAAGGAACCTCTACGTATTCGAAGGCAAGGGATATATAGACTACGACTAATAGGTTACCGACTACGACCGTATCTTTAGGTAGGTCCCTTATATCTATTCTATAGAAGAAATAAAGGTAGACCTAGCTAAGGAATAGATAGAAAGGGAGTAGTAAGTTAAATAGAAGCGATATACCGGATATTCGGACCTAGAGGAGTATACCTAGGAAAAGATAAAGTAAGTAATACTAGACTCTATAGGAACGAAAGAAGAACGCTACTAATTAGCTCTAGATAGGCTAAAGCGGGCTAACTAGGGGAATCGTATCCTATTAGAGCTACTAGACTATATAAAGATCTAGTAAGATAAGGTCGAAGAGGATCGTTAGGACTATATAATATACGACTTTGTAGTAGCTATAGATAAGAGGATCCGCTACTATATCGAGGTAGGCTAATAGCGCTTCTAGATCCTAATCGAAGCGGAAGAGATAGCGAATACCTACTACTACTTACTAGAGAACGAGCGTAGGTCCTATAGGGATAAAGATCGGGATAATAAGAAGCGCGGCTACTTCGACTTAGACAATAGCGTAACTAGCTCGGTATTGGATAAGCTACCTAGAAGCTTAGGAGGTCGTAGCTAAGATAGGAAGGGCTAAAGCTTCCTATAGAGGCGCTAGGGCGCCTCTAATAGGTCCGAGAAGGATAAAGAAGTCCCCTAGTACTAGTACTATAGCGAGATAGGCTATAAGAGGCCCTAATGCCCTACCTATAATCTAGAATTAGGAAAAGACAAACCTGCCTAGTAGCCCTCCTAGCTATAGCGGGCTAGGTCGTTTATACTAAGGAATAAAGGAGGAGCGTAGAGCCTAGTAGACTAATATAGGTCGACTAGGACTAGTTTTAGTTAATCTAACTAGACGTTAAGCTACGATAGGGCGAGAACTCCTATATACTTAGAGGGCTTATCGATTACGGCTCTTAGGCTAATATCTTAGATAGTATAGTAGCTAAAGAGGCTAGCCTCGCCCTAAGTAATATAGACGCTAAGTAGTATAAGATCCTTAATAGCTAGTCGCTAGCTATAAGTAGTAAATACTATATTGTAAGGACCTCGATAAGGTAAGGTCTCTTACTAAGCCCTAAGTATACTAAGCGGCGCGCGCTAGGGGCGTACGCTAGACGTACGTAACTCGTATAGCCTTTTTAACCTAGCGCTCTACGCAATCCTTTTAGGAGGTACTTATTAGTTCTACTATCTACTATGTTATCGGTTAGGCGAATGTTCTATACGTTACTATATACCTAGCCCCTAATAGTTCTAATAAGTCTATCCCTATAGCGGCCTATAGAATACTATACGATAAGCGCAAGCGAGCCGACTACGTTAGGTAGTAATACCGCGGCGCCTACGGACGACGATCGCCCTTAGGGGGATAAAGAACGTTAGACGACCTTTAGCGAGCGGTAGGCTACATTAAACGAGCGAATCGCGCGCTCGAAAGCCGAGTAGAAGTTACTTAAATAAGAAGTCTAAGCCTAGGAGCTAGAGCGTAAAAATGCTAGGCTACGGATATAGCGCGACGTAGGATTAGCGCTAGCGGGTACTAGGCGTAGTATAAGCGTCGAGCGGTCTAATCGCTAAGTATCGCCGGAGTCCGACTAGGATACCGGTAATTCTAAGGATAGGTCTATA